>JAPCYS010002710.1:0-35820 GCA_028641055.1 Alopecurus myosuroides
CTTGGGAATCCCTCCGGCTTGGCCTGGGCAGGGATTGGACGCCTTCGGTTATCTTCAGGACTCTTAGTCCAATTTGGATCTTGTCCGTAGCCGGACGTTTGTTTCTTCCGCTGTTATTTGGATCTTTGTATTGTATCAGTTGTAACCCTGGCTCGTTTGAGTCATCTTGTATCTATCTGTTTTCTGTTGTAATTGTGGATTATTCGTGAACTATTGTAATGTTATCATAAATGGCAACCTGGAATCGGTTATTATGCGGATTTGGCGGGAATGCTGAAATCTGCATAGTGCCCGATCTCGGGGCGTCACAAATGGTATCAGAGCCTTGGTTCCGATTCCCGATATTGTTTCGATACGAATGGTTATCGAAGCAACGGGTCCGCAAAGCCTGTAGGTCAACCTCGCTAACGGTCGTTGTTTCTAGAGTGTCAAAAACTATTTCTGCTAAACTATTTTGGAAAAAACATCTCGATAGGATTCTTGTTTTCTCCTTATCCCTTTTCTATTTCCCCTCACATCTTATTTATTTTAGAGTCTCCCCTCTTGTCTATCTTTCAAAGTATTAGGATCCTACGTGGGTGGACGTTTTCTGAGCCTTTAACCTAATAGGTTCGATCATCGGAAGATTCCTGGTGGAAGAACATCGTCGTCACTCCGAGCAAGAATCCCTTGTTAGTGGTGTCGAGGAGATCAACTGGAAGCACGAAGAATCGATAGTCGAACTTCTTTCCCCTCCCGGGTTAGCAGGTGGATTGCGAGGGCGCAATCCCTTGTTAGTGGTGTCGTCTGTAACCTGGGTGTTACCTGTTTGTTTGCTTGCATCATATGCATCACATTGCATTGCACCATGTTTGCATCACAACTAAAAATTTCAAAACAATTTAAACTTTCACCCCTTGCTCAAAAATTTCCAATTTCCAACTTGCAACCAAAACCCCTCCATTGTTTTTCAATGATTGAATTTGTTTTAATCAACTTGTCTGTTACAATCTTTCAAATCAGAATTGCAAAGCAAAACATCAATTGCTTCCAATTATTTTTCATATTGGATCAACTGTTGTTGTTTAAATCAATTAACCAAATTAAACAATTAATTCCAAATCAGTTCCAAAGTCAAACAAACTCTCAACTCAATACACTTTTGAATCCATGAAGTCACACTAATTTGAATTCCTTAACTCACTTTTAAACCCTAAAGAAAACCCTATCGAAATACTTCGTTTTCCATTAATTAATATTTGGAATTTCAATCAAATTGGTTTGATTTTTTTTTAAAAAAAAAACAGCAATCAAACAATTAAGTTTTTGAAAAGAAAAGATACCAAGTGGTTGCATTTCAATTAAAGAATTTACCCTAATTTTCTCAAATTTGTCTACAACCAAAAAGCCATGTTTTTATTCCATTTACTTTTGCTACAAAAAAAAAAAAAAGGGTATAAAACAAAAGGAAAAATAACAAAAGGGGATGGGCAGCCCAATTCTTTCTCTCTCTCTAGCCCATCTCTTTTCTTTCACCAGCCCAACCCTTTCTATCCTTCCCCAGCCCACCTAGTTCCACACTAGGCCCATCGACTGGTTCTTCCTCGTACGGACAGAACCAGCACGAGGCTGTCGCTGTCAGCACCCCCTTCCCCTCACCTGCTCCTTCTTTTCTCTCCCCCTACAAGTAGTCCCTCTCCCCCCGGGAACCCTAGCCCTCTCCCTACCACCTTCCCCATCCGCCGCCACCCCTCTCTCCAATCCCTCTCTTCCCTGTTTCTTTCATCATCCACCTCCATGGCCGGAGCTAGGAGGACACGGAGCCAGGGCCGTGAGCGACGAGAAGGGCCACCGAGGCCGGGAACCGAACCCTCACGCCGCCCTCCACGTTCTCGCAGAGGCACGGGGGCCAGGACTGCCCGAGCCAACGGCGCCGTCGAGTCTCTTCCGCCCCAGGTCCCTGTCCAATCTGATGCTGTTCGAAAAATTCAGTTAACTCGTTGTAGTTTCTTATGGAGTCGAACCTGCTATCTGTCACCACTCGCAGCTGCAGCCCAGCGGTAAGGCCACACCGTGCGCGCGCCCCACCTCGCCGGTTCGAACCCCCCGTGGAGCATTCTGCTCCACCTTTTTTCGCGAATTACCGCGCGGTGGCGGCCCACCCGTCGGTGACCCCTCCGGCCGCGTCAGCTGCCACCCCCGCTCCGTCATGCGCCAGCTCAGCCGGGCCCCTTCGTCAGTCTCCGTGGCTAGGCTCCACCCCGGTGAGAAACCCCTCCAGATCTAGATCTGGATCCGCACTTTACACCCAGGCCCCTAGCTTTTTCTGTTTCTGCACATAAGCCCCTCCACACACTGTTTCCTTCACAGTTAAGCCCCTGTTTTTTTACAGAACTAACCCTAAACTTCAAATGCCCCTAATTCTCAAACCACAAATCCAAATGCCACAAATTTTATATGTATTCCAATCAAAATTTCCTGTACTTTTCAAATATGCAATTTGTTTTCTGTTTTACACAATCCAAATTGTTTCAAAATTTCAAATTTAAACAATTCATCCAATTTGGTTAATTCCCTAATTAATTCATAATAATTTCAAATCACACAATCAAATATGTTTTTCAGTCTAAATTCAATGTACTTTCTGTTTATCAACTTGGTTTTGCAATTTGGGAAATTAAAATTAATGTTATTTAATAATCCTTAATTTGGTTAAATTAAATGGCAAAATTAATAACTTTCAAATGGTGGCTCCAAATTAAATACTCCAAACATGTTTTTCATCCAAAATCACATGCCACACTTGAATGTCAACTTTGTTTTCTGGTTTGCAACCATTAAATTGAATAATTGTTTCACCTCTTATTTAATGCAATTCAAATTGCCAAAATTCATAACTAATTCATTTTAATTCCAAATCAAACAAATAAAATATGTTTTCCAATCAGAAACTTGCAAGGAATCTGTTCATGCCATCCATATCTCTGTTTGCATCTTATCTTGTGTATTTTAATTCTTGTTATGCATGTTCACCTATATGACAACATATGGAATGTGTGGGCTAATTATTTCCAGCTGTTGCCCCTTCCATTTAAATTGCCTAACTCATCTTTCCCATTGTTGCCATGCTAAATAACAATTAAATTGATGGTTAGATAAACAACTTGAACCAATTCCTATTTCTCCGGACTCCGGTTCCGATTAAATTGCTTAAGTTGTTTTCCCTGTTGCATCTTGTCATGTCATGCATATAAAATAGGATCATGCTGGATCTTTTGCCGTAGTAGTAATTGTTGCATTCCGGTGTTTGTTCGAGGTTCGTTGCTTCTTCTCGGATAGGACGTTGAGATGATGTGAGCAACGACAAGTTCTGCTACCTTGCGGGATCTCAGGCAAGTATACTCACTTGCATGCCATATGGCTGCCTTTCATCACTTGTTACCGATACTTCCGTTGTTCTTTTCTGCTAGCCTTAGTAGTAGATTGCTTCTGTTACGAACCTATCACATGATACCTTGAGCCCTGATATTGCCTCATTCCCACACCTACAGCCATTGATTGAGCCTGTTCCTATCTAGCCTGCTTAGGGTTGCTTTTGCTCGAACTCGTTGTCGGTTACTTCTTCGCTATTACTATTGTTCCGGGGGCTCGTTGTTAATCAATCAAACCTGATTGCTAATGGTAATAATAATAATAATTTGATGATAAGGCACCGGCAGGAGGCCCTTTGAGGTTTTGAGGCCTGCTAGTGTCGACCCTAATAGGAAAAGGGTCTTGTCTACTGATCCATGATGAGCGCACTACCCGCATTTGGGGAGTATGGGCTCCCCCTCAGTTTGACCCGATTCGCATCTCGTCCAAATCGCCTCATTTAGTTCGGGCTTTCCATTTGCTGCATGCATGATTTTGCGAGCCCTTGGATCCCGGGTGGAACTTTCGTAGTCGGCATATAGGGGGACACGTTCTTAGAGTGCTATGAGGGTCCATTCTCTTCTGGGCTCGATTAGCCGTGCGCCCAAGGTGCTTTGGGCTTGATGCGAAGAAGGGTTGGGTTGTGTTGAGTGCCCCGCTTGGTGGGAGGCATTCCATCTGGCGGGATATTCATGAGTGTGGTTACTTTGGTGCACCCCTGCAGGGTAAATCTTCTCGAGAAGCCGTGTTTTCCGCGGTTATGGATTACTTGGTGAAAGTACTGGCTAACAAGTACTCAGGACAACTTCAACATAATGATCAATCATGTTTCACCCAATGATTAATAACTTGACTAGTAATAGGTTATTCACACAATAACTTGATTCATCTATAATACCACGGTGTGAGTTATCCTCGGATTGCTTCTTCGGATAAGGGGCGAGATCCAGGATGGGTTTGTTTGGATTTACTTTCAGTTGGTTACAATCCTCGATCTTATCCCCTTTCTGTTAGTTGGAAGTTGTAGTTTCCCTCTGTAGTTGGTTAGTGCAGCCTGTTGTCGCTTATTTGCAATAACCCCTTCCTTTCCGTTGATCCTAAAGTATTTGCATCTTGTGATGACTGGCTACGCCGGTAACTTGTGAGTATGGGTTTTATCCCCCTTGCCAGTACTTAACCGTACTGACCCACGAATCCTTTTTCGTGGCTGCAAATTCCAACTTGCAGTCAACAGGTTTGAAGTCTGACGACGTTAGCTTGGGAATCCCTCCGGCTTGGCCTGGGCAGGGATTGGACGCCTTCGGTTATCTTCAGGACTCTTAGTCCAATTTGGATCTTGTCCGTAGCCGGACGTTTGTTTCTTCCGCTGTTATTTGGATCTTTGTATTGTATCAGTTGTAACCCTGGCTCGTTTGAGTCATCTTGTATCTATCTGTTTTCTGTTGTAATTGTGGATTATTCGTGAACTATTGTAATGTTATCATAAATGGCAACCTGGAATCGGTTATTATGCGGATTTGGCGGGAATGCTGAAATCTGCATAGTGCCCGATCTCGGGGCGTCACAGTTCGCATTGGAATAATTCGGTAAAAAGAGCAAGGTTTGGTGGAGTGCATAAGTACGACTCGGACAAAACTATGAAGTGGGTGATGCTCAGCATAGAGTTAGGCCCTATGTCGAACACCCGGAGGCCGTAGTGGCTCAAGACTTCCCGGAAAAAAGAGTGACCCGGAGGACGGAATCCCCGGGTCACATGCTCGGTAAAACAAATTACCTCGTTCCCGATAGGAGTGGCACGGGTCTCATCGCCAGGAGCCCTCCAGTGTATTTCCTTTTGAGAAGGAAGGATTCCTAGCTCGGCCATCCCATCCAGTTTGGCCTTCGTCGTTGAAGATCGGCCCCAGTCGGCAGAAGTGGTTTGGGAGGTCTTTGCAGGAGCCGGGTGTTTTCCCTGTCTTTTAGGAGCCATGGAGTTGACCTGCAAGGGACAGGGAATATATGGAGTAAGATTCGGAACATCAGATCATTCGAATATGGAGACATTAAGGCGCTAAGGCTAAAATAAGACCCGGATAATGCGCTACGATGCTAAATGCTGAAGATTTACCGGGTATCAGATGAAGTTGAGTAAATTGTTAATTACTTACGTATTGAGGTGGGTTGGGTGAACATGGATGGTTGCCCATACCTTTATTGTGGAGGAATTAACTGGAAAAGGAGGATTATCCGGGTGTTAATGCGACAGGCGGAAAAAACAAGGCGGAACGGATCTAGATCGAAGAACTTGCAAGTAATCTTATATGAAGTTTGATGGTTAATAAGGGTGCGGGGGTGAATTGCGACTGCGCATCAGGTGCTTGAAGGAGCTAAGGACTATCGAAGCGGATTAATTTGATGATACCCGAAAGTTATTTACGGGTTGACCCAGATCCAATCCTGGTCAAATTGAGGAAATTGCGAGTTTCAGTTGGATGATTGAGAGAGGCTTACCAAAGAAACTAGGGTCCAAAATGAGGCTGGTGCGCGGCACGGCTTGAGTGTCTCACCACGGCCCTTGATGAGAGAAATGAAGGCGTGACGGCGATGCTTGGTGGCGGCGTTGGGAAGCTCGGGGTCGATTGCGGCCGGAGATGGCCTTATCTTTCGCAGTGCGCGCGAGCCTGGAGGCAGGGACTGCGAGGGAGCGAGGAGAGAAAGGATGTTGGGGCAAAGTGAAAGGTTTAGGGTTACTTTCGGTTGATATTTATAAGGGAAGTGGTGAGCTCACCCGCGGCTGGAGAGCCGGAAGTTACGGAGCAATAATTATCCGCACAGGTTTGGCGTTGCGGGCGTTCGGAGCGAGGTGAAATGTTCCGTTGACAGGGGGAATGCAATTTATCCCGGGATATCAGGGATCCTTATCGAGAGTAGGGCCTTAATATCTTAGGGTTCAAATCTGGAAAGGTCCGTTAAGCACTCGAGGAGGGATCGAGCTGTCGAATGACCGTCATGGAGCTGTGTCTAGTCATCTGTTAAAGTAACTTGACCCGGTTCATGTAAGCTTGGGCGTTTCATATCTTTTTTAGGGAATAGCGAGCGCTTCAAGAATGAATCTGTGAAGCCCGCGCTATCCTGGGGACTACTGATGGGGGAGTAGTAACCCGGTATACCAGCTCCCAGGTGTGATCCGGCCCAGACGGTGGCTGGACCAAATCCGGCTAAGGACAAAGAAACTCCTGGAAGGCCCAGGGCGTGTAAGGTTCGTAACCCGGATTGTGGGTTATGGTAAGAAAAGTTAGGGTTCGTATGTAGAGTTCAAATAGGACTCGAGGAGCGCTTTGTAGGGCAAGCCCAGAGGGGTATGAGTACTATATAAACCAACCCCTGGGCTTCGCCTAAGAGAGATTAAAGTCATAGTTGTAATACCTATTATCGAGTATCCAGTATCATTGATATCGAGATCCGGCGAGTTATTCTCCGGTTCTCAGATCGCTTATGCCATGTCTTCCTTTGAGCTAAACCCTCTCCCGAATACCTGTGTCGACTTGCCCCAAGATCAGTTACTTCAGGTAACATCTGCCGTGATTATCCCACGACACTGCGCAAGATCCGGCTAAGGATAAAGGAGCTTCTGGAAGGCCCAAGTTCGTAGGCCTCGTAACCCGGATTGTGGGTTACGGTAAGGAAAGTTAGGGTTTCTCGTATGCGGTGTCCGGGTAGGGTTCAGGGTGCGCCTTGGAGGGCAAGCCAGGGGGGTCCGGGTGCTTTATAAACCGGCCCCTCGGTCTAGTTTAGAGATCCAAGAGTTCCAGCAATATCTCTTGATATCGAGCATCCAGTGTAACACGAGAGTTGAGTTAATACATCGAGATCGGAGACTCGGCGACTTGATTGCCGGCTACCAGATCGAGTACCATCATGTTTTCCTCTGAGCTAAACCCTCTCCCAAACGCATGTGTCGTCTTGCCCCAAGATCAGTTACCCCCGGTAACGTCTGCCGTGATTATCCCACGACAACCGGCCTTACTCGGGAAACGTGCGATCCTGCAGCTGGTGCGGCGGGGGGTGCAATCGCTACCGGCCCTCTTACCGCAGACCCGGCTGCTGCACGCCTGGCTCGAGAACTGTCGACAATGGCTTGTGCTGCTGATGCTGCGGGCGTTGCCGGTCTGTGGGGAGGAGGCGGCATTTGCTGCTGCTCTGCCCTCCGCCTCGCCGAACTTGACTGAATGTTCCCGGTATTCCCGGGTTGCCGGCTGACATACGGTGTCCCGTGCAAACCACTTCTATGATCCAGGTAATTTGCTTGTTGGGCCACTGCGGTGCGTAGCATCTCTATGGCCTGCCGAGTTTCAATTTCTCGAGGCGTCTCTCCCAGTGGGATACGGTCGAGCGCTATGGTCACGGCGTACACGTTATCCATGGTATTGTTGAAGTGACCCGGTGGGGTATGAAATCGCGGTGGTGGTGGAGGTGGTGCGGTATTGCCAACAGCGATCCCAGTTTGCAACGTGGGTAACCCGGCTTGTACGTTCGCCGGCTGTCCTCCCAAGGTCGCAGCTCGATATCCGGTTTCTTGATTTACTGCCGGAATTGGTTGGTCCTGAGGGGTAACAAACAATGTGGCTGGCTGTAAATTTCCTCCGGTTGCCGGTAATCTCGTCTGGTGTCTCTGATTGTAAATCCTGGTTGACTGAGTTTGAAGGCGATTTTTCAGTTCTTCCAACTCGCGCTGTCGCGCGGCCATCCCTTGTTTCTCGGCTTCGATATCTCTCCTTTGTTGATCCAATGCGCGGCGAGCCACATCCAGATCTCGAGCACGTGCCGCTGCGTTTTCTGGGGTTATCACCATCGCTAGCACCTTGGGATCCAAGATTAGGTTGTTACTGAACAAAGCCGGATTTCGCGGAGCCGAGGTTCCCGCACCCGGCGTTCTGTTTGCTGTGAACCCGAACATATTCCTTTGCCATTCACTTTATTCGGTATGACTGGTGACAGAGGCTGACTCTCCGTCGACCCGGGCTATAACCGGGTTTCCGTCAACCGGCGCCTGCTGCTGGGCCAGCGCTCGCGCCGCTCCGGCCGCGGCCGTCGTCACATCCCCCTGATTGAGATTGATTGCAAGGGATGTATAGACCGCGACCCGGCGCGCGATGCCTGGTGATGATTCGTATTCCTCTTCGTCACAACTATCTTCCTCGTACCGGTCTTCAAGCAGATGCAGGATAGACTCAGTGTCATCTTCCCTTATGACCCGGCCACGCGGGGTCCATGCCGGCTCCTCCGGCTGTTCCCTCTTCGTGGTGGGCTCTTCTTCTGGATCGGCCGTCCCAACCGATTCTTCTCCATCCGACTGAACGCAGGTCGCTTCTCCTGACACATAATCATATCCAATATTATCAGGAACAGAACCGGATGTACGTACCATGCCGACGAAAACGTTGACCCGGCCGATCGTAACGATAGACCCGGTTTCCAGCAGATCCGACTCTGGTCCCCAACCAAAGTTGTCCACCATCTTCTCCCCTTCAGAGTTGGTGATGACTTCGCCGATGACAAGGTTCTTCATGCTCTCCTGAACTTCTCCCGTGATGTAAACACCCTTGGACGTAGGCCCCACGGTGGGCGCCAACTGTCGTGGGATAATCACGGCAGACGTTACCAGGGGTAACTTACTTTGGGGCAAATCGAATCTGGTGTTTGGGAGAGGGTTTAGCTCAGGGGAAATCATGATATCTGGCGATCTGGTAGCTCTGGTAGTAATGTCGCCGAGTCTCCGATCTAGGGTTACTACTATTAGCTCTCGTATTACAAGATACTCAAATATCTGGTGAAGCTCTGTTTCTCTAACCCTAGGAGCCGGTTTATATGTTACCCGGCTCCCTGGTTTCCTATTCAAGGTACACTCGGAATCCTACCCGGAAACCGCACACGACCCTAAGTTTCCTAATCTTAACCCCCAAGGTACGGGTTACTAGGCCTACGCTCCTTCTTGGGCCTTCTAGAAACTCCTCCTCCTTCAGCCGGGTCTTGCACGATTCCCTCTGGGCCGGGTTTCACCTTGCATTGGCCTACCGGGTTATCATCCCCTCATCAGCTTCTCCAAAGTACTCGGGCTTCCTCTCCATATGACCAAAATTGATAGCATGTTGAGGAGCAACATTTTCCTTGGACTTCCTCATCAAAATATCATGATAAATTTGGCTTTGAAACACGGTGTGGAATCGTGGATCCTTACCCCGGAACTGTGGCATCAAGCGGTTGCATTCAACAATATATGGGTTCTTGCGACGAGTCGCCAAGAACACTCCCTCAGACACTTGAGAGGCCGATTTCTCCTTGCGAGGAAAAGTCTTCTCGGGAGCCGGGAATCTTGTCTTGCGCTTGGGATGAGATGGTTCCAATGTCTCCTCGATTTCATCAACTCTTGGAGCCTTGCGACTAGCCACGCTCTTGGTGCGAGTGCCCTTGCGCTTGGAACCGGAGGCATCTATGAAAGAGATATAGCAATAAAAGCATGAAGAAGAGGTAATGCTCAAGTTTATATGACGAACAAATCCGAGAAGAAAGATATGAAGAACATTAGGGATGAATAACAAGGGGTAGGGCACATGAACAAATCCACCCTAAGAACCAAAGTGATTCAAGCCTAATACTCACAATCTAGGTTTCTAGGTTTCGTACTCGTGATTTCCTACTCCAAAACCTAAATCCATGCATCTAGATGTGAAGAACATGTGGCCCCTAGTGCTTCCCCATCCATCAACTAGATGGGAGAGAGAGAGCTTACATACCCGCATCCATGGTGGAAGGTAAGGGAGGAAGAAGATCCCGGAGCGGTCCAAGACAAGGAGGAGGGCCTCCCGGCGGTGGGGCACTCTTCCCGGCGGCGGAGACGTAGAGAGCAGCGGCGGTTTGGAGGAGGAAGAGGGAGGGCGAGTGGGGGGGGGAATAAGATCTTAGATCTAGTTGACCCCGCTCGCCCTAGGTCTTATCCCGCAAAACCGCAGTGGGCGGAGCCTCTAGGAAAACGGAGGTTCCGCCCCTTGTCCACGAAGCGCGTGCGCAGTACAAATCCGCTGGGTGGATTTCGCACCAGCGGAGGTACCGGTGGGCTCCGGTGGACAGGCGCAGGGAGCCTCCGGTTGTTTCACCAGAGCCTCCGCCGGACCCAGTTTTCGCACGCCGAGATCAGAAAAACGAGAGCATTCAGATAGGAATCGTCTTTTGAGCAAAGGGATCTTGGGTTGGAAGATTGTAACTGTCATATAAGGGACATTACTCGATGTGAGTTTGCAAGATGCAAAGAAATAAAAGCCGAACCCGCACAAGTTGTCAAGGGGGAATAGTATGTGCGTGAAAGAGCCAAAATAAAAACAACTCCGAGAGGAGGAGGTCGGTGGCCGGAGCCACCATGTTTGAGTGTGTACTTTGGCACCGCGAAGATGTATCTTATGTCCAAGAGTACTACTCACAATTAATCACAATGAGTCACAAATTGACTAGATATGCAATGATGAATTGATTTTTGCATAATAAGAGGAGTGTATACTCATGAGTTGAGTAAATCTCCCCCTATGTCCATGCCTACATCCAAACCTAATAACACCTACAATGAAGGTACATATGCAAGGTTTCAAGTGAAGTTGGAAGAATCGATGACATTTAGTTCATTCCTCAAAGCTCGAAATCTTGGTTCATCAAGGGCCTTCGTGAAGATATCGGCAAGTTGATCCTTGGTGGATACATATGAGAGGTCAATATCACCCTTCTCAACATGATCCCGAATAAAATGATGACGGATCTCAATGTGCTTCATCTTGGAGTGAAGAACGGGGTTGTAGGCGATCTTGATAGCACTCTCATTGTCACAAAGAAGAGGCAACTTGTCAAAATGAATACCATAATCCTTCAAGGTTTGCCTCATCCAAAGCAATTGGGCACAACAACTTGCCGCGGAGATATACTCGGCCTCGGTGGTGGAGAGAGAAATGCAGTTTTGCTTCTTTGAAGACCAACATACTAAGGAGCAGCCAAAGAATTGGCAACCCCCAGATGTGGACTTCCTATCCATCTTCTCTCCCGCATAATCCGCACCTAAATACCCGATGAGCTGAAAACTTGAACCCTTGGGATACCAAAGACCAAAATTTGGGGTATGAACTAAATATCGAAAGATTCGTTTCACCGCTTCCAAATGAATTTGCCTCGGAGAGGCTTGAAACCTTGCACATTTACCTACACTATACATGATATCCGGTCTAGATGCACAAAGGTAGAGCAAAGAGCCAATCATGGAGCGGTATACCTTTTGATCTACCTCTTACCGTTGGGGTCAGGTTTAAAGTCAAGGGTTGTGGACATGGGAGTCTTCATAGGCTTGGCATCATGCATATTAAATCTCTTGAGCATGTCTTGAGTGTATTTGGCTTGTTTGATTAAAGTTCCCTCATCATATTGATTCACTTCAAAGTCGAGGAAAAACTCAAATTCTCCCATCATAGACATCTCAAACCTATCGGTCATAAGCTTGCAAAACTTTTCATTGAACAAAGTGTTAGTAGACCCAAAAATGATGTCATCCACATAGATTTGGCATATGAATAAGTCACCTCCAACCGTCTTGGTAAAGAGGGTGGGATCGATTAAACCAACATTAAACCCATGATCCACTAGAAACTCTTTAAGGTGCTCATACGACGCACATGGAGCTTGTTTAAGTCCATAGAGTGCCTTATCGAGTTTATATACATAATCGGGGTGGTTGGGATCCTCGAAACCCGGAGGTTGCTTAACATATACTAACTCGCTAATGGGACCATTTAGGAAAACACTCTTAAAATCCATTTGTTGCAACTTAAAATTATGATGAGATGCATAAGCAAGTAAGATGCGAATGGATTCAAGACGAGCTACGGGGGAAAAGGTTTCACCGAAATCAACACCTTCAACTTGAGAAAAACCTTGAGCCACCAATCTTGCCTTGTTGCGAATGAAGATACCATCTTTGTCTTGCTTGTTCTTAAACACCCATTTGGTGCCAATAACGTTCTTGCAATCCTTGGGTCTTGGCACTAACTTCCACACTTTGTTACGCTCGAAGTTATTGAGTTCATCATGCATGGCTTCAAGCCAATCTTGATCTTCGAGAGCTTCATAAACCTTCTTGGGTTCAATGAAAGAGACAAAAGCATGAGCCTTGCTAAAATCCTCCAATTTCTTCATAGTGACAACCCTTCCACGAACTTGCCCGTATCTTGTCCTTCGTGTGACCAGCTCGTTCAAGATTCTCTAGCCTTCTCTTTGCTCTACGAGCTAGTATCTCCTCCAAAGATTCTTTGGATATTGCTTGAGAATCACCTTCTTCATCGGAGACATGTCCATCTTCATCTTGGCCTTGATCATTAGTGGGTGAAGGATCACCACTAGGTTGAGCTTTCTCAAAAATGATGGTACTTTGATCATAACTTTGATGATAAGTTTGGCCTTGATCATTATCTTGGCCTTGATTAGCTTGACCTTGATCATTAGCTTGAGGGCTTGGTGCATCTTGTTGGGTAGATTGTGTATCAATGGGTGTAGTCAATGGCTCCACTTGAGTGGGGCATAGTCCTTCTCCCTCCGCCATCCGGTAACCCTCAATGGGAATTATTTCACCAATCCCCATTCTTCTTATGACGATGGGAGGAGTTGCATCTCCTACAACACCATGATCTATGCCCCCCTGGGGGCCGTTATCCTCATCAAACACCACGTCTATAGCTTCTTCAACTTTTCCGGTGGACTTTTTGTAGACTCTATAGGCGTGAGCATTTGTGTCATAGCCAACAAAAATACCCTCAAAAGATTTGGTCTCAAATTTTGACAAGCGTTTACCTTTCTTGCGAATGAGGCACTTGCAACCAAAGACTTTGAAGTAAGATACGTCCGGTTTCTTGCCCGTGAGAATCTCATAGGGAGTCTTGTTCAAGATCTTGCGGAGATATAACCGGTTGGTAGCATGACACACGGTGGAGACGACTTCGGCCCAAAAGTTATAAGGAGAAGAGAACTCCACAATCATTGTCCTAGCCGCATCCATCAAATTCCGGTTCTTCCTTTCTGCAACACCATTTTGTTGAGGGGTATAGGGAGAGGAGTATTGATGAGCAATGCCCTCTTCACTAAGAAACCCCTCAACTGTATAGTTCTTGAACTCCATACCATTATCACTCCGGATGACCAATATGGAAGCATTGTGTTGGCGCTCCACTAGAGTGACTCTATGACTCTCTTTTGAGTCTCACTCTTCCTCTTGAAGAAATACACCCAACAATATCATGAATAATCATCCAGAATCACCAAGAAATACTTATTTTCTCCAAGACTATCATAAGATAGTGGACCAAAGAGATCTAAGTGAATGATCTCAAGAATTCTTGTGGTGGAGATATTAGTCTTGGTTGGGTGAAGTTCTCCATGTTGCTTTCCAAAGGCGCAAGAACTACACACACAATCTTTAGCAAACTTAGCTTTGGTTAGTCCTAGAACATGATTGGCACTTTGAAGGTCATGCAACATTCTCATATTGGTGTGGTCTAACCGGCGATGCCAAAGCCACCCCACATAAACTTTATCCATTAGGCATGTCGGGGCACATGTGTCTCCTTTAGAGAAGTCCACTACATACATGTCGTTCTCGACAAAACCAACAAAGGCTACTTTAAGAGTTGTTTCCCAAGTTACAGTCACATTCTCTTTATTAAAGAAAGAGGTAAAACCATAATTTTCATGTTGAAGAACGGACATCAAGTTATAACCAAGGGACTCAACAAGGAGAACATTCTCAATTGATACATCATTTGAGATAGCCACCTTGCCTCGTCCCAATACCTTAAGTTCGGAATTTCACCAATAGTGACACAATTGAGATGAGGTAATGGAGGTTCAATATTGCTCACTGCGTCATTGCTTCCGGTCATATGTTGGGATGCACCACTATGCACCGTCCATATACCCGACCCGGAAACACTTCCCTACAAGAGATCAATTTCTTGATTTAGGTACCCATCCTTTAACAGGTCCTCTTTTGTTAGTAACAAGGGTCTTAGGAACCGAAATAGTCCAATGATAATCATCACCATAAGAAGTACCAACGTATTTATCATAAACATGACCATCTCTAGATTTCATAAGAACATAAGAGGGGTTATATTTTTCGGCAAAGTCGTTGTGAGTGATGCTCCCCCTAGAGATATCATCACCCACCACGGCGTTGGTATCCTTCTCCTTGGTCACCTCTCCCTCTTTCACAAAGACAACATTCCGAGAGGAAGAGGTTACATTCTTGGTTTTCTTCTTTGACTTGGCAACGAAGCCAAGCCCTTCCTTTCCTTTCTTGGCTCCTTGAGAGCTTATGACGTCATTGATAATTTTCTCTCTTCCTACAATGTTACTAGTAGTACAAGAGGTAGGCATGATAATAATGCTATTAGAGGAAGAAGTCACATGCTTATTAGATTGTTGAGCTAGAAGCTTATTTCGGGATATGGTGAGTTTGTCATGGATTTATTTAAGAGACGTGAACTCCTTTTCTAGTTTTCCATGACGCTCAACAAGCTCCTCATGAGATATTCCTAGCTTCAAATCTTCTTATTCAAAGATTTTAAGTAAGGCAAGAGATTTTTCATTATCCTTCCTAAGTTTGGAAACACTAATATCATAAGTCTCTTCTAGACTAGATAGTCTCTCTTCAAGAGAGGCTCTCAAGGATCTCTCTTTCTCAAGAGCTTCCACAAGCTCATTGTCATGATTCTCATGGCCACCACCATAGCTCTCCAAGGTCGTGATGATCTCCTCCTTCTCATCTATGAGAGAGTTAGCATCATCAAGTTACCTCAAGAGGGCCTTTACCTTTTCCTTGGTTTCACCTTCAAGACTACATAGCCAAGAGCTAAGATTCTTGGTCTCCTCATCATCCACAATGTTTTCAACACAATCCAATAATGAGGGAGAACTAGTAGCAATAGACTTGGAGGTGGAGGATATTACCGCGGTGGCTTTTGCCATGAGACATGTAGGTCGGACCAATGCCTTCTCATTGGGGGATTCGAATAGAGAGACCGATGAATAGGAAGTCGTAGCTATGGCGACATGGGCCACACCTACGACTTCATTTTCTCCTTCATCTCCGGATTAGTATGTTTCCAATGTGGGGCCTTCTTGAACATATAGAGCCCTTAGGACTCTTCTAGCGAGGTTCTTGTTTTTTGGAGCTTTGTTCTTGTCCTTGCGAACAATCTTCCCTTCATTCTCTTCTCTTGGCTCAAAAGGACACTCCTTGATGAAGTGGTTTGCACTTCCACAATTGAAGCATGTCCTTGGCTGCTCCCCATTCTTCTTGTAGATCTTGTTTCTTGAAGGTCTAGGAGCACCGGCCTTGTGAGCCTCCCATCTCTTCCAATAACCATGCATGGCAAGAGCAATGCACTTGTGAGCACCCTTGTATGTATCTTCATAATCCTCATCATCCTGATCCACTTCTTCTATCCGAGCAACCGCCTTAGACTTCAAGGCGAGGTTGGGAGACTTCCCAACTCCTCTTGAGAGAGTGAGAGCATCATCCACGCTCTTGTGAGATAGGGATATGGCTATGAACTCACTAAGAACACCAATGGAGTTGAGAGAGTTGTAGTCCGATCTTGTTCGAATGCTAGTGGAGAGGTTCTTCTCGAAAGGAGTTATGGCCTTGATAAACTTCCTCTTGATCCACTCATCGGAGATTTTCTCTTTTCCAAAGTCCCTCAATTGGTTGCCAAGAGTGACAACTCTTCTATATAGTTCTTCGGGGCTTTCTTCTTCAATCATAACGAAGTTCTCGGACTTGTCAAGAGCCACATCATACTTGGAGGATTGAATTATAGCATTGCCTTGAAACAAGGTGTCAAGTTTATCCCAAGCCTCCTTGGCGGTCTTGATACCGCAAATGTGTTCAAGATTTTCTCTTGGGAGAGCCTTATGGATAGTGACCAGAGCGGTCTTGTTGAGTTGAAATTCCACGTCTTCTCTTGGAGTCAATTTGTTTGTATTGTGAGGATGAAATCCATGGAGAACACTTCTCCACAAGGCGGTGCAAGACCCTGAAATACGAGACTCCATATTGAACTTCCAAGAAGATAATTCGTTAGTGTTAAGCATGGGAGGAAGTCCAACATTTAGAATGTGTGGCATTGTGGCAATAAGATGGATAGTGTCATAATTGGGAGGTGGTAGTACTTTTGAGTTAGACCCCGAACCGTTAGCCGATTGAGACTTGGAGCCTTCGGAGCTCCCACCGCTCTAAGCCTTTTTATCGGCTTTTGCCTTGGCTTTCGCCTTGGCTAAAGCAATGTTAGCTTCCATTTCGGCGACGTCCGGAATGGACTCATCATCCGAGCTAACATCATCGGCGGTGAGAGGTGGTTCCTAGGACTCCTTGGTTTTCCCCATCATGGCCTCCAACATTTTCTTTATGCTAGAAACCTCCGAGCCAACACTAGAGCTAACCTTGGACAATTCGGTTTGGAGAGTTCCAACCGTTTCTTGTAGGTTAGTTATAGTGTCGACAATTTTGGCAATTTCCGCACTAGAACCGCCGGGCTCATTTTCATTGATCATTATACTCTTAAGCGGTTAATCCCTTAGCAAGAGCCGAGGCTCTGATACCAATTGAAAGTGCACTATGGTCAACCAGAGGGGGGGTGAATAGGTTGACTACAAATTTTTCTTCTTTTCCTTTTAATTAGGGCTAAGCAAGATAAGATAAGGTTCTCTAGATGTGCATCTAGGTGAGCAACCTAAGTGATACAAGATATGATGCGCAACAAAAGTAAAAGGAAAGGCAACAAGATAAACCACAAGTGTAAACAAGGATACAATGATATGTTTCCCGTAGTTCCTTCTCAAGAGAAGTACGTCTATGTTGGAGAGGTGGGGAGCCACCTAGGCGCTCCTCAATAGCACGGTTGTGCACACCTTATTCTCCTTGAGCTTCTACGGTGAGGGAGATTCTCGTTTCCACTATGAGGTCGACATGAAGGCGTTGACCAAACCATTACACAAGGCCGAGGACACTCCACAGGATGGATGGAGGCTCTCAACGGATCCGAAGCTTCTTGCAACAAGGTGGAAGCTACAAGCACAAGATCTACTAAGGTTTCTAAGCCTCAAGTAGGATTCTAGATCTAGTAGGATGTGGTGGATGGATTTGAAATTCCTTTGGTGGAATCACGGATCTAGGTCTCCTCTAGCTCTCCACAAAGTTTCGGAGTGTTTGGGTGGTTGGAGAGGGAGATCTAGGAGGCTGAAGCTTTCATTAATGGCTAGGAGAGAGAATGGGAAAAGCTTAGCATTTATAAGGTAGGGGAAGGGCTTTAAATACCCCTTCTCCAATAGGGCCGTTGAGCAGTCCACGGAGCACCGGAGTCTCCGGTGTTTCCATCGGAGGCTCTGGTGGTCTTCACTTGCGCGCATGCGCGCATCTCATTTGCTCCATTCTGGATTCTTCAGGGAGGAGGCTCCGGTGGCGTTGGCAGAGGTTCCACCCACCGGATGTTCACCGAAGGCTCCGCTGCAGCCTCCGCTCTTATGCACCCGACGGTGGTTTTGGTGGAGGCCACACCGGAGGTGCCACCGGAGGCTAGCCCCACAGTGGGGCAGTGGAGCCAGCGGAGGCTCCGGTGGTTTTGGCGGAGGCTCCGCTGCAGCCTCCGCTCTTATGCACCCGAAGGTGTTTTTAGCGGAGGCTACACCAGATCCACCACTGGAGGCTTGCGCCTGGAAGAGCTGGGAAATACATGGGGTGGAGGTTCCGGTGGTTTCACCAGAGCCTCCGCCGCTTGCAAAAATATCACTCCAGCTTTGTTTCTTTGAGCTCTTTCCATTCGAAACGTTTTTGTAACCCATTGAGATTGTATACTTGATGAACCTGGGAATTTTCATATATACCAAATATGACCTTCAAGTACTCTCAAATAGACATTAGTTTTATAGTTATGTTGTCATCAATTATCAAAACATAAGATGATCTTTCAGCACCCCAAGGCTCAAGACAAAACACACAATTGGCTCTCAAGCGTCTCTCTCTCTCTCTCTCTCTCTCGCTCGCTCTCTCTCTAGTAGAATTATAGGATCTAACTAGAGCCCCTCTACGGTTTTGAGATGTCTTCTCCCGATATAGTTTTCTCTCATGTGTTGAGAACTTCCAATTTAACAAAAAAACTCTAATCACAGTTGATTAGAGATACCAATTAGAAATTCCGGAAGGCTATCTCTCTTTGTAGGTGCCGATTCCTAGACGATGGAGCGCTGATGGGTTGACACGAGCGTACGCGTGCACACCATAAGAGGGATTACACATGTGATCCTTTATGAGGGAAGACTTAATGACATCCTTGCAACTAGGCCTAGTTGTGAGGATCTATGATTGTTCAGAACTCTTCTACGACTCATCGAATCCGCTGCCCGGTGAGTACTGGTCGTGATCCTCGCATGTATGTGCATCCCTCGTCGTCTGCGTAGTGATCTCGGCGGGCTACGTAGGGATTTTTTTTAAAAAAATTGTAGCATAGACCAGCAATGAGATGCCCGAGATGTCAGAAATATGTTTTTGACATTAGTAGATAAGGTTCATGATTTTATCTATAGGAGTCAGAGGTTTCCGGAAGAGTTTCGGGCAAAATCCTAATAAGGGGGAGGGGTGCCAGAGGGGGGCATAATTGTCCCAAGGCCGCACCCATTAATAGGGAGCTGACATATGGGCCCAAGAGCCACACATGAGGCGCAACACCTCCCATGGTTCCTTCTTTACTTGGTTCGATAGAAAAAACAAAAAGGCCAAAGGAAAAAAGGAGTAAAAAGGAAAAGGGAAAAGGGGGTTGCGGGCAATTATGTCCTCCCAAAACCGACCTTCCCCTCAAGGAAGGTCTCCCCCTTCTGCACCTATTTAAAGGACCCGAAGCCTTGAGAGAACATACAATTGGCCTCATGCCTCTCTCTTTTTCTAGTTGAATTAGAGGGTATAATTAGAGCTTCTTCTAATTCGGTTTTGAGGTTTTCTCTCCTGATTGGATCTTGCTCTAATCTCTATCTCTCTCTTTCTCTCTCCCGTGTGTTGGGATCTCCCCACCTCAATGTGTTCCTTCGATTCCTAAATCTGCATGGCGAAGCGCTGCAGGACTTTGACGGACGTATGCCTATGAACTCTTAGAAGGGTAAGACGTGATATGCTCACTCTGCTGGATCCGAAGACTGGACCGGGAAGGCTGAATACGGGGAGAAGGCAATAGTCCCACCACTAGGCTTAGTCGTGGGACTCTTCATCAGGCATCACCGACATCGTCATCAACACACGTTCCGTGCTCTGTGTTTGTAATGATTCAGATCTATTTTTTTTCCTTTACCTTCATAGTAGATCTTGTATGTTGCGTAAGATGGATTTTTTTAAAATTCCTGCACGTGACACAATAGCTGCAGTCTCCTCTTATCATACCGTTGCCTCTTTGGCATTTCGTTTCCTTTACTTTTCCTTTTCTTTGGAAGCACCATTGAGAGAGGTTCATATCCATCACCATTGTCCTTAATAAAACTAGGATACTTCTCTTCATCCGAAGAGGGGAATAAATCATACACATCTTCAACAATAACATTGGAATGAGTCGTGTTAGTGGGACCTTTTCTAAGAGGCTGTTTCTTTTTTGTCTTCTTTTCTTGCTCACTTTCAGTCTCTCGAACATGAGCTGCTTCTTCCTCTTCTGTTACAAATAAATCTTCAATATCAGTATCTCCTTCACATCGCATTAGTGCGTCCTCTATAACCTTCCTCCTCTCCTCAATCATCTCAGCAAGTTCAATTTCTTCATGTGATCAATTTTCTCCTAGAGCAATAGAATCTGCCTCTCCCATGTCATAATGTGCATCAATCCCTATTCTTCATATGATATATTTCTTCATTGCCAGAGCCCTTTTCCGAATCATCTGGCACTACTTGCTTCCGCCTGTCAACATTCATGCTTTCTTGAGTGCAAACATATAGGGACATGTGCTATTCTGACATGGAAATATTGGAGCTTGACTTGGACAGTGATGTGCGTAGATGTACGCTCGTTGGGAGACCCCAAGAGGAAGGTATAAAGAGCATAGAATCAAGTTTTCCCTTAGAAAGAAACCAAAGCTTAACCGACCAGTAGGAGAAAAAAATCACTTCTGAAGGTTGATGACAACTGAAGTTGGCAGGGCGCACTATCAGGCTCAGCAGCAACGTGGAATCTGCACAACACAACCAAGATACTTTGCCCCAACAAAACAGTGAGGTTGTCAATTTCACCGGTTTTGATAACACAAAGGATTAGACGTATAGTGTGGAAAACAATACTTGTTTGCAGTAAATGAAAAGAGAACGATGATGGCAGTGGTTGAGAGGAAAACAATGATTGAAGTAAAGAAAACAGTGCTTGCAGTGGTTGTATTATCAGTGTAAAAGAATGGACCAGGGTCCATAGTTCACTAGTGGTGTATCTCCATAAAAGACAGATAACATGTTGGGTAAACAAATTACAACTGGGCAATTAACAGATATAAAGGTTGCACCGTAGTGTATATGCATGACATGATGATTACTATGTAATTCTTGCGGGAATTACAATATAATTCATAGACCGTTATCCAACTGCATCTATGACTAATGATCCACCCTCAAAGCGTCATCCAATCAAACCTCAGCTATTAAGTTGCAAGCAACAAATTATTGCCTTAAGTAAAGTGTGTAATGTAAACAATGAAAACATTTCGAGCACACATGAAAGGGAGTCATGAACCCACTATCGAGCATAATACTCCCTCTTGGAGTTAGAGCATCTCCATCGACACCCCCCAACCCCCCCAAAGTCCCAATGGGGGTTCGGACTAAAAAAAACACCGCAACGGCACCCCCAAAGGTGTCCATCCGCCAATTTTTTGTCCGCCCCCCAGCCCACCCGCAAAACTTGGGGGCCTTCCCAGGGGTGCCGGACATTGTCCGGTCACCCCACCTGACAGGCGGCCCCCGCCCGTCATAAAGACAAACCGCCCCCGACCGATAGTCATTTGCCCCCATCCTTCTATTGTTTCCTCTCGCCGCCGATTCGCACCATAGCCAACACCCTTCGCGTCGCCAACTGTACGCAGGAGTCGGGCACGTATGATGTTGGCCGATTCACCGCCGCTCCTCGCCGTTCCCCGTTGTTTTCATGCGCCGTCGCAGGTCATTCAACCGTCGTAGTTGTCCTTGCTTCCACCCCGAAGGTAAGGTGTTCGGGCATTTGCCTTAGGTCGATGAACCGCTGTTAAACTTGTTTAGCTCATGACTAATGTTTGGGTTTTGTCCAATATAGTGTGGATAGTGACGACGAGATCATGTTTTGCCAACTGATGGAAGATGAAGCCGCCCTTGCAGACGATGAGGAGAATGAGATGGTCATGGCGGCTCTGTTAGAGGCGATGGCCGTGGAGGCAGCCGAGCCAAAGCATGGAGGACCAAGGAAAGGGTGCATGGCGAACAAGAACTAGCAAAGGGAAACTGGCCACAGACTCTTGTGGGACGACTATTTCTCGGACACGCCGGCAAACCTACGACAT
This sequence comes from Alopecurus myosuroides, assembly GCA_028641055.1. NCBI lineage: Eukaryota > Viridiplantae > Streptophyta > Magnoliopsida > Poales > Poaceae > Alopecurus > Alopecurus myosuroides. The sequence continues at coordinate 22,000 of JAPCYS010002710.1, forward strand.
GAATTTCGCTGACGTTTTTGGATGAACAGAGAAGTCTTCGGGCGAATTGTGCATGGTGTTCGGGAGTATGACGACTACTTTGAGCTGAAAAGGGTCTGTACTGGGCTTCTAGGATTTTCATCTCTTCGGAAATGCATGGCTGCAATACGATGTCTTGCATATGGAGCCCCTGCAGATTCATTGGATGACTATCTTCATATGTCTGAGACCACCGCTGTTCAAGCCACATTTCGATTTTGCAAGGCAGTCGTTGCAGTGTTTGGTCTCGTGTATAAGAGATCACCAAATGAAGCAGACACGGCTAGTTTGTTGGCACAAGGACAAGCTAAAGGATTTCCTAGGATGCTTGGAAGCATCAATTTCATGCAATGGAGTTGGAAGAATTCTCAATTTGCTTGGCAAGGGATGTACAAAGGTGGTCATCACGGAAAGCGCACTGTTGTGCTTGATGTTGTGGCTGATTACGATATTTGGATTTGGCATTCATTTATTGGAATGGCCGGTTCTCACAATGACCTCAATGTGTTGCAACGCTCTCCTATATTTCAGAGACTAGGTGAAGGACATGCTCCGGGCTGCAACTATTTGATCAATGGACGTGATTATGACAGAGGGTACTACCTAGCGGATGGCATATACCCCAATTGGTCTACATTTGTGAAGACAATCCGTAACCCTGTGGGTGAGGCAAATATTGTTTTTCCAAAGGAACAGGAGGCCGTCTGGAAAGATGTGGAAAGGGCATTTGGTGTATTTCAGGCACGGTTTGCTGTGGTAAGGTATCCTTGTCTATCTTGGTCGATAGATCAAATATGTGATGTCATGAACTCTTGCATTATCATACATAACATGATCATCAATAGAGAGTGAGACATCAGAATGGTGTTCGATGAGACATTCGACTTTCAGGGCCCTCTTGCGGATCCATAACCGGGCGTGTCTGCTGAGTTTGATGATTTTCTTGGAGTTTATCAGGTAATTCGTGATGAGGGAGTTCACCATCAACTTCAGGCTGATCTTGTGGCACACTTGTGGGCTATGAGAGCTAACGAGCAGTTCGATTACGAAGATTTGTTTATACAAATTTGAAGAATTTGAAATATTTAAATTATTGTAATAACTGTTGAACTATTTGTGTGTTTGTACAATTATTATTTACCTAGTTTATCGAGTCTTTTCATCAAATACAAAAATATTTTGACCAAAACCAAAACAGGGTTACCGTTTGGGGGGTAGCCGGTTGGGGGGCGCCGCTGCGGAGCAGGCCCACCAAATCCACGGACACAGGTCCGGCGCCCCCCAAAGGGGGTCCAATTTGGGGGCGTTGGATACATATTTTATGGGTGCTGGTGGATATGATCTTACAAGCATCAAGTTGTCCAGAGCATCTAGTAGTGACGGAGAGCATGCAAGATCATAAATAACATAAACATGATAGGTTGATAATTATTTGACATAGAATTCAATATTCATCGGATCCTAGCAAACATAACATGTAGCATTACAAACAAATGATCTTGATCATGTTAGGAAGCTCACAAGATCTAAATATGGTGGCATAAATAGGAGAAGACAACCATCTAGCTACTACTATGGACCCGTAGTCCAAGGATGAACTACTGATGCATCACTCCGGAGGCAGACATGGTGATGTAGAGCCCTCCGGTGATGATTTCCCCTCCCGACAGGGTGCCCGAGAGAGCTTCAGAACCCTCCCGGACTAGGGTTGACGATCACGGCGGCTACGAAACTTTTCATGGGTGGAGGCTCGGGTCTTTAGGGTTAACCCGAGAAGCAGCTTAAATAGGCGAAAGGGCGATGTCGGTGGGCGGCCGGGGGGGACACACCACCTGGTGGCGCGGCCAAGGGGGGCCGCGCCACCCTATGGTGTGGTGGCTCTAGGGCCCCCCTCCGGACTCCGTGTACGTGAAATATTTCTAAGACCCTGGGATTTTATTCCGTTCAATTATGAGAATATTTCCAGAACAACTTTTCTGAAACCAAAAACAAGAACTCGCTCCATGGCATCTTGTTGATAGGTTAATCCCAGGAAATCCATAAAAATGATGTAAAGTGTATAGGAAACATGTAGAAAATTCCATGAAAACAATATGGAACATCAGAAATTATATATACATTTGAGACGTATCAAGCATCCCCAAGATTAGTTCTACTCGTCCTCGAGTAGGTAAAAGGATAAAAACGAAATAATTTCTGAGATGACATGCTACCAACATAATCTTGATTATAATATTCGTAAAAGCATTTGTAAGTTGAGATCATAGTACTCTAAACATAGACATGATAGATATAATTCTAACAATGAAACTTAGCAATCATGTTGCATCATGAAAAGTAACACAAATAAAAGATCATGAGTAATGCACTTGAAAGTTATACATTTGTTTCGAGCATAAAGAAAACATAGCAAAGTGGTATTCCCCTTGTCCTTAAAAGTGAGAGAAAAACATAAAGGCCAGGACACCTTCAAAGTTCAAGTGGTGACTAGAAACAAATAATTTGAGAGCAAGTAATAACATATCATGAATCAATCAATAATAATCTTTTGGACTGATGCACATTATACTCAGAATTACAACTACGCCCTCTTAATTGTGCATAAAATTAGAAGATGAAGACTCAACATAAAAGTAAAAGAAAGGCCCTCCGCAGAGGGAAGCGGGTATTAAATCATGTGCTAGAGCTTTTGATTTTATTAAAACGGAGGTATTGAAAACAAATTTTTAGAGAGGTGTATGCTTATGTCAACGAATGGTAAACATACAATACAGTACGTCACAAGCCAACTAGACTTTACAAGAGCGGCTCCCATTGAAGGACGCAACTGGGGTCAGTAGATCATCCCTATTCTCTTTTGTTTACAAATTTATGCTTTATCTGATAAATCAGGGGCAAGAGAGTGAAGAGAATTTATAGTAACCAATTTTGGGGCTGGGCGCCCCATTGCCATCTCTTCTATCAATTTGGATAAGCGGATATGCCACTAGCCCAGGTGTGAAAAGTCCAATCAACAAGTGAGATAAAGATTCTCTATTTACGTCCTCATGAGGCAAAACAGGGGCACAAAACATGTATATTTTTTAAGGTTTCAAAGGTAGAACATGAGAAATTTACTTGGAGTGACGGTTAAATACCACATATAGGTAGGTATGGTGGACAAATTGGGCAAACTTTGGTTTTTGGGAGTTGGATGCACAAGTAGAGCTTATACTCAGTATAGGTGGAGGCTAGCAGAGACTGGAAGCGACAAATTAAGAGAGTAGTAATGGCCATAATCATGCACAACGACAAAAACATTATTAATCGAACATAAACGGTATTACAAGCCAATAACTAAATGATCATAGAGGCTATAGGTGACTGGTTTGTAGTCATAACATGATGTAATCATGCGCCAAGTCAACCAAATAAAACATTCGAAGGAGAATACCACTATATCATGCTTCGATGTGATAAAAACAACTCATGATTCTTTCAATGGCACATTAAGCACTCTCATATATTTGAGACAAGTCATGCTACAATAATAACTACTAAGCATAGAATTAAAATAACATCTAACATGACATGATAAAGTCTAGCCACAGTCTAAACAAGCTTCTTTTTGCACCGTTATAAGCATGAAATATTTTATTGCTTTCCAACACCAATCATTTTATCTAAACAAAAACTCTCCCAATGATATATCAATGAAACAAGAGAGTATTGCTACTCTACTAGAACTAACAGCTCTGAATAAGAGATGCATGAAAAACAGTAGCTAAAAAGGATTTGCAGTAGCTAGAAGAAAAATGAAGAATACCAGTATGATAAAGAAAACGAGTAGCGTGTCTCTCTCCCACACAAGAATGTTGGGTTCCAACCAAGTTTATTGTAGCAAGGAAAATAAAATAAAACAAAACAAAAAACAAACAGACGCTCCAACTAAATTGCATATGATGTGACCGAATAAAAATATAGTTTCACTAGAAGTGACCTGATAATTTGCTGAGGAAGAAGGGGATGCGTTGGGAATCCCAAAGCTTAGACGCTTGAGTCTTCTTGGAATTTGCTGGGATGAACCACGGGGGCATCCCCAAGCTTAGACTTTTCACTCTTGTTGATCACATTATATCATCCTCTTCTCTTGACCCTTGAAAACTTCCTTCACGCCAAACTCAAAGTAATTCTCATTAGAGGGTTAGTGCATAATAAGAAAATCACATGTTCTCCATGGAAACAAGAATTATTAATACTTTTTAAACACTAGCTACAACCACTGATGTTTTATGGAGCAAATAAATCCACTCAACGCAGTAAAAGAGAGAATTCAAAGTATAAAGGCAGAATCTGTCAAAACCAGAACATTCTGCAAAGACTAATTTTTCCGAGACACTTACGTTGCTCAATTCTGAAAACTTAAAACCAGAAAAGGTTTCGGAAATAGCTGAGGATTAAGCACAAAAATTTGCAGGTCATTTTGACCTTTCTGGGACTTTATACGAATTCAACGGTGGACAACAAAAACTGTTCCTGCGCAGAAATCCAAATCTAACTTCAACTTTTCACTAGAGACATTACTTGGCACAACGAATAAAATAAAATAAAGATACAAAGGAGTTGCTAAAGAAGTAAACAACACCTTGACTCAAATAAAATGGAAGAAAACATTGCAAAAATAAAAACATGGGTTATCTCCCAAGAAGTGATTTTATTTAACGCCTTTTAGCTAGGCCTAGAAAACAAGAATCAAGTATTCTCAAGTGAAGAAGCATCCAAATTGTAACTTGTTCTAATAATAGAATCAAAAGGTAAATTCATTCTCTTCCTAGGAAAGTGTTCCATACCTTTCTTGAGTGGGAATTGATATTTAATATTCCCCTCTTTCATATCAGTAACATCACCAACAGTTCTAAGAAAAGGTCTTCCCAAAACAATAGGACAAGAAGCATTTCATTCAATATTCATAACAATAAAATCAACGGGGACAAGGGTATTTTTAACCATAATAAAAACATCGTCAACTCTCTCCAAAGGTTTCTTTCTAGCATTATCAGCAAGACGAACATCCAAATAGCGGTGTTCCAAAGGTGGTAAATCAAGCATATCATAGAGTTTCTTAGGCATAACAGAGATACTAGCACCAAGATCACATAAAGCATTACAATAAAAATCATTCACCTTCATTTTAATGATGGGTTCCAAACCATCATCTAACTTCCTAGGGATAGAGGCTTCACGTTTTAATTCTTCTTCTCTAATTTGCATCAGAGCATTTGTAATATGTTTTGTGAAAGCCATATTCATAACACTAGCATTAGGACTACTAGCAAGTTTTTGTAAGAACATAATTATTGTAATCATAAAAAACAAGATCATTTTTATGAAAGGTAATGAGACCATTGTCTCCCATATTTCGAAAAATTTCAGCACTTTTATCAAGAACAGTTTGAGTGGTTTCAGGCAATTTTAAATGTATAACAGAAGAAGTGGAGGCATTGTCAACACCAATTACTTTACCATTAATAGTAGGAGGATTACTAGCATTAGAAACTTAAGTTTTACTAGTGGTGGTAATAGTACAAACTTTAGCTATATTATTCTTTCTAGCAATTCCATCTTGTCTTTCCCATCTAGCATGCAATTCAGCTAACATCCTAACACTGTTATCAATTCTAACTTGAATGAAATTCAATGTTTTGCTTTGTTTAACATCATGAGGCATAACCTTTATTTTAAGAAGATCAACATCAAGAGCAAGGCTATCAACTTTAGAAGTAAGAACATCAATTTTGCCAAACTTTTCCTCCACAGATTTATTAAAAGCAGTTTGTGTACTAATAAAGTTCTTAAGCATGTTTTCAAGATCAGAGGGTACACTTCTATTGTTTTTGTAGGAATTAACATAACAATTGGCATAACCATTGCCATTATTAGAAGGATATGGCATATAATTGTTGCTACCAAAATTATTCCTATAAGCATTTTTGTTGAAATTGTTGTTTTTAATGAAGTTCACATCAACATGCTATTCTTGAGCAACCAAAGAGACTAAAGGAACATTATTTTGATCAACATAAGTTTTACCATTCACAAGCATAGACATAATAGCATCAACCCTATCACTCAAGGAAGAGGTTTCTTCAACCGAATTTAACTTCTTACCTGGTGGAGCTCTCTCCGTGTTTCATTCAGAATAATTTATCATCATATCATCAAGAAGCTTTGTTGAAAAATCCAAAGTAATGGACATAAAGGTTCCTCCAGCAGCTGAATCCAGAAGGTTTCTTGAAGAAAAATTTAGACCTGCATAAAAGGTTTGGATGATCATCCAAGTGGCAGTCCATGACTGGGAATTTTTTTTACCAAAGATTTCATTCTTTCCCAAGCTTTAGCTACATGATCATTATCAAGCTGCTTAAAATTCATAATGCTGCTTCTTAAAGATATAATCTTAGCAGAAGGATAATATTTTCCAATGAAAGCATCTTTACATTTAGTCCATGAATCAATACTATTTTTAGGCAAAGATAGCAACCATTCTTTAGCTCTTCCTCTCAAAGAGAAAGGAAATAATTTTAGTTTAATAATATCTCCGTCTACATACTTAAATTTTTTCATCTCACAAAGTTCAACAAATTATTAAGGTGAGCAGCAGCATCATCAGAACTAACACCAAAAAATTGCTCTCTCATAACAAGATTTAACAGTGTAGGCTTAATTTCATAAAAATCAGCAGTAGGAGCAGGTGGAGCAATAGGTGTACTAATAAAATCATTGTTGTTTGTGCTAGTAAAGTCACACAACTTAGCATTCTCGGGAGTACTCATTTTAGCAACATTGAAAACAGGATAAAAATAACAACTAGAATGAGAACTATTTTGTGTGTGTTTTTTATATAAATAAAGAAACAAGACAAAATAAAATAAACTAAGCAAAACTAAAATAAAGTAAAGATATTGGAGGTGAGAGACTCCTATTGCAGAAATCCTCTTTCTCCCCGGCAACGGCGCCAGAAAACAGGCTTGATGCACGTAGATGTACGCTCGTTGGGAGACCCCAAGAGGAAGGTATGAAGATCATAGCACCAAGTTTTCCCTCAGAAAGAAACCAAAGTTTAATCGACCTGTAGGAGAAAGAAATCACTTCTGAAGGTTGATGACAACTGAAGTTGGAAGGGCGCACTACCAGGCTCAGCAACAACGTGGAATCTGCACAACACAACCAAGATACTTTGCCCCCACGAAATAGTGAGGTTGTCAATCTCATCGGTTTTGCTAACACAAAGGATTAGATGTATAGTGGGCAAAACAGTACTTGTTTGCAGTAAATGAAAAGAGAACAATGATGGCAGTGGTTGAGAGGAAAACAATGATTGCAGTAAAGAAGATAGTGTTTGCAGCGGTTGTATTATCAGTGTAAAAGAATGGACCGGGTCCGCAGTTCACTAGTGGTGTATGTCCATAAAAGATAGATACATGCTGGGTAAACGAATTACAGCTGGGGAATTGACAGATATAAAGGATGGACCGTAGTGAATATGCATGACATGATGATTACTATGTGATTCATGCATGCATTACAACATAATTCATAGATCGTTGTCCAACTGCCTCTATGACTAATAATCCACCCTCAGAGCGTCATCAATTCAAACCTCGGGTATTAAGTTGCAAGCAACAGATTATTGCCTTAAGTAAAGTGTGTAATGTAAACAATAAAAACATTGTTGTTTTCTCCCTAATGTCAACAACACATCCCTCATATGTCACGTTTCTCTCACTCGAGCACAGATGAAAGGGAGGCATGAACCCACTATCGAGCATAAATAATCCCTCTTGGAGTTACAAGCATCAACTTGGCCAGAGCATCTACTAGTAAAGGAGAGCATGTAAGATCATAAATAACATAAACATGATAGATTGATAATCACTTGACATAGCATTCAATATTCATCGGATCCCAGCAAACATAACATGTAGCATTACAAACAGATGATCTTGATCATGTTAGGTGTTGTTGTGTGTTGGGATACCCCAAGAGGAGGTTGTGATGAGCACAACGGTAGGAAATTCCCCTTAGTTAAGAACCAATGTTATCAATCCAGTAGGAGAAAGAGGACCTTCGGAAGGTTAATGCCACTGACGGTGGTGATGGCTCACCGGTGTCAGCAACAACGTGGAACCTGCACACAACACAACCAAAATACTTTGTCCCAACAGTACAGTGAGGTTGTCAATCTCACCGGTCTTGCTGAAAACAAATATTAGACGTATAGTGTGGAAAATAATGTATGCTTGCAGTAAGTAAAGAAAGCAGGAAATTGTGGTTGTTTGTTTTAACAGTGTAGGAAAATCGACCGGGGCTCATAGGTTCACTAGTGGTGTCTCTCCATAAAAGATAGCATGCTGGGTGAACAAATTACAGCTGGGCAATTGACAAATAAAGGTTGCACCGTAGTGCACATTCATGACATGATGACTACTATGATATTTAGTGCGGGATTACAACAATATACATAGACCGTAATCCAACTGCATCTATGACTAATAATCCACCCTCAGGTTATCATCCGAACCCCCTTAGGTATTAAGTTGCAAGAAATAGATAACTGCATTAAACAAAGTGTGTAATTTAAGCAATGTTTATACACGCGGGCACTCTCACCGCTGTTTTCTCCCTAATGGAAACATCACATCCTCCCCCTTCACGTTTCTGTCACTCGAGCAAGGCGAAGAGGAGGCATGAACCCACTATCAAGCATAAATACTCCCTTTTGGAGTCACTAGCAACTACTTGGCCAGAGAAACCACTAGCAATGGAAAGCATGCAAGATCACAAATAACATATGCAATAAAGACTATAATCAACTTGGCATAAGTTCAATATTCATCGGATCCCAACAAACACAGGACATAGAGTTACATAAGATCAATCTCGATCATATTAGGCAGCTCACGAGATCTAAACATGGAGGCATAAGAGGAGGACACAACCATCTAGCTACTGCTATGGACCCGTAGTCCAAGGATGAACTACTCACACATCACTCCAGTGGTAGGCATGGTGATGGAGAGGCCTCCGGTGATGATTTCCTCTCCAGCAGGGTGCCGGAGACAGCTTCAGAACCCCCCTGATCTAGGGTTGACGGTGACGGCGGCTGCGGAACTTTTCGGGGATATTTAATTAGATCTTTAGGGTTTTCCATCCGGGGGGATAAATAGGCGAAAGGGCAGAGAAGGTGGAGCCCTAGGGCCCCACACCACCCCCTGGCGCAGCCAAGGAGGGCGCCACCCCATGGTGTGGGCCCCCTGATGCCCCTTGTCGTCTCCTCTTCGGTCTTCTAGATGCTTCCGGGGAAATAGGCACTTCGGGTTTTATGGGGTCCAATTCCGTGAATATTTCTAGAACAACTTTTCTGAAACAAAAAATAGCAGAAAACAGGGAACTGGCACTTGGCATCTTGTTAATAGGTTAGTCCTAAAAACATGTAAAAATGACATAAAGAAGGGAGAAAACATGTAGCAATTGGCATAATATTATCATGGAGCATCAGAAATTATAGATACGTTGGAGACGTATCAAGCATCCCCAAGCTTAGTTCCTACTCGTCCTCGAGTAGGTAAATGATAAAACAATAATTTATGAGGTTACATGCTACTAACATAATCTTGATCATAGAAATGTAAAGGCATATGCAAGCTGAGATCATAGAACTTCAAACACAAACATGATAAACAGAACTTTAATAATAAAGCAAAGCAATCACTTTTCATCATGAAGAGTATCTCAAACAAATGATCATGAGAAATAATGCAAAGAAAGATAAACATTTGTTTCAAGTATAGAGAAAGCATGGAAAAGTGATATTTCACTAGTCCTTAAGAGTGGGGCAAAACATAAATGCCAGGACACCTTCAAAGTTCATGAGGAAGACTAGAGAAAACAATTTAAGAACAAATGATATCACATCATGAAGTAATTATTGATGTTTATGGGATAATGCACATAGAACTAAGAATGGCAAAAATGCTCTCTCAACTGTGCATAAAGTTAGAAGATGGAGACTCAACATAAAAGTAAAAGAAAGGCCCTTTGCGGAGGAAGCAGGGATCACACATGTGCTAGAGCCTTTTATTTTATTAAACAGAGGTATTAAAAGTTTGACACTCCTCCCATACATCTTTCACAAACCATGGCTAATTGAATCCTCGGGTGTCTGCCAACAATTACATTCCGTGGAGGAGTGTCTATATTTTGGGAGATGTATGCTAATGTCAACGAATGGTAAACAAAAAATACAGTACGTCACAAGCCAACTGGATTCACAAGAGCGGCTCCCATGTGAAGGACACATCTGGTTAGAAGGTCATCCCTCTTTCTCTTTTGTTTACATAATTATGCTTTAACTGATAAATCAGGGGAAAAAATAATGAAGAGATTTTGTGTGTATTAATTTGGGGCTGGGAACCCCGCTGCCAGCTCTTCTATCATTTGGATAAGCGGATGAAGCCACTAGTCCAGGGTGTGAAATCCAATCAACAAGTGAGATAAAGATTCTCTATTGACGTCCTCATGAGCAAAAACAGGAACATAAACCAGGAGTCATTTTGAAGGTTTTAAAGGTAACACATGAGCAATTTACTTCGAGTGGCAGTTAAATACCACATGTAGGTAGGTATGGTGGACACAATGGATTTTTTTGGTTTAAAGGAGTTGGATGCACGCGTAGAGCTCATACTCAGTACAGGTGGAGGCTAGCAAAAGACTGGGAGCGACAAATCAAGAGAGCATAAGAGCCATAATCATGCATAGCGACATAAACATCATTAATTAAAGCATAAGCGGTATCATAGTTCAAAAACTAAGTGGTCATGGAGGCTATTCGTGACTGGTTCATAGTCATAGACATGGTGTGAGCATGCACCAAGTCAACCAAATAAAACATTTGAAAGAGAATACCAAAAATTTATGCTTCCTTATGACAAGAACAACTCATGAATCTTTCAATGACATATTAAACACTCTCAACTATTTGAGGCTATTCATGCTACTCAACATCACAAGGCTTTAGAACTAAAATAACTTTTAGCATGGCATGAAAAAGTTCTAGCAACAGTCCATACGAGCTTCTACTTGCACCAATATGAATTCTACTTTAAAAAACAATTTCTTTCTCGCAACAAGCACCATACACAATATGTTTTAACAAAAACTCTCTAAATGCTACAACAAGCAAACATGAGAGTACTCACATAATACTACTAAAACTAACAACTCTAATAAGAGATGCATGCAAAACAGGAGCTAAATAAATGCAGCAGCCAGACAAAGATTAAGAATACAAAGTATTCCCATGAAAAAGCGGAGCGAGTCACTCTCCAATAAAAGAATGCTGGGGTCCAACCAAGTTTATTGCAAAAGTAAAAAAATAACTCAAAGCAAAAACAAAAACAAACTGAAAACAAAAATAAAAGACGCTCCAAGTAAAGAACATAAGATGTGACTGAATAAAAATATAGTTTCACTATAAGTGACCTGATAATTTGTTGATGAAGAAGGGGATCTCAAAATAACACCAAAAGAAAGCGATTAAAATGCAAATGCAATTATTGGCAGAAATCTGTCAAAACATGACAGCAGGTAAAGATGATTTTTTTTCGAAAATCTTCTATTACTCAAATCAGAAAGTGGTCAACTAAGAAAAGTTGCGTATATAGCCCAGGATGAAGCACAAAAAATCTCAGGTCATTTAGAATTTTCTGTGATTTTATACGGAGTAAACAGTGAACAGCAGAAATCTGTTTCCTGCGGAGAAATCCGAAATATAGCCTCAACTTTCCACTAGAGGCTTTACTTGGCTCAACAAAAACTCAAAAGAAAAGATACAGACGGGTTGCTAAGGAAATAGACAACACCAAGGTGCAAAGCACACAAAAGAAAACAAAGGAAAACAGGTTGAAAACGGTGAAATTTCCTTGATGTTGTGTGTAGGGATACCACAAGAGGAGGGTGTGATGAGCACATCGGTAGGAAATTCCCCTTAGTTAAGAACCAAGGTTATCAATCCAGTAGGAGAAAGAGGACCTTCGGAAGGTTGATGACACTAACGGTTGTGATGTCTCACTGGTGTCAGCAACAACGTGGAACCTGCACACAACACAACCAAAATACTTTGTCCTAACGGTACAGTGAGGTTGTCAATCTCACCGTTCTTGTTGAAAACAAAGATTAGACGTATAGTGTGGAAAATAATGTATGCTTGCAGTAAGTAAAAAAAGAAGAATTGTGGTGGTTTGTTTTAACAGTGTAGGAAAATGGACCGGGGTTCATAGGTTCACTAGTGGTGTCTCTCCATAAAAGATAGCATGTTGGGTGAACAAATTACAGCTGGGCAATTGACAAATAAAGGTTGCACCGTAGTGCACATTCATGACATGATGACTACTATGATATTTAGTGCGGGCATTACAACAATATACATAGACCGTAATCCAACGACATCTATGACTAATAATCCACCCTCAGATTATCATCCGAACCCCCTTAGGTATTAAGTTGCAAGCAACAGATAACTGCATTAAACAAAGTGTGTAATGTAAGCAACGATTATACACGCGGGCACTCTCACCGCAGTTTTCTCCCTAATGGCAACATCACATCCTCCCCCTTCATGTTTCTTTCACTCGAGCAAGGCGAAGAGGAGGCATGAACCCACTATCAAGCATAAATACTCCCTCTTGGAGTCACTAGAAACTAGTTGGCCAGAGCAACCACTAGCAACGGAAAGCATGCAAGATCACAAATAACATATGCAATAAAGACTATAATCAACTTGGCATAAGTTCAATATTCATCGGATCCCAGCAAACACATCACATAGAGTTACATAAGATCAATCTCGATCATGTTAGGCAGCTCACGAGATGTAAACATGGCGGCATAAGAGGAGACAACCATCTAGCTACTTCTATGGACCCGTAGTCCAAGGATGAACTACTCACGCATCACTCCGGAGGCAGGCATGGTGATTGAGAGGCCTCCGGTAATGATTTCCTCTCCGGCAGGGTGCCGGAGACAGCTTCAGAACCCCCCATGATCTAGGGTTGACGGTGACGGCGGCTGCGGAAGTTTTCGGGGATATTTGACCAGGTCTTTAGGGTTTTCCATCCGGGGGGAATAAATAAGCGAAAGGGCAGAGGCGGTGGAGCCCCGGGGGCCCCACACCACCCTCTGGCGCGGCCAAAGGGGGGAGGGGTGCGCCACCCCATGGTGTGGGCCCCCTGATGGCCCTCTATGTCTCCTCTTCGGTCTTCTGGATGCTTCCGGGGAAAATAGGCACTTCGGGTTTTGTGGGGTCCAATTCCGAGAATATTTCCAGAACAACTTTTCTGAAATAAAAAACGGCAGAAAACAGGGAACTGACACTTGGCATCTTGTCAATAGGTTAGTCCCGGAAAACGTGTAAAAATGGCATAAAGAAGGGAGAAAACATGTCGCATTTGACATAATATTATCATGGAGTATCAGAAATTATAGATATGTTGGAGACGTATCATTAGGCAGCTCACAAGATCTAAACATGGTGGCATAAAGAGGAGAAGACAACCATTTAGCTACTGATATGGATCCGTAGTCCAAGGATGAACTACTCACGCATCACTCCGGAGGCACGCATGGTGATGTAGAGCCCTCCGGTGATGATTTCCCCTCCCAGCAGGGTGCCGGGGAGAGCTTCAGAACCCTCCCAAACTAGGGTTGACGATGACGGCGGCTACATTACTTTTCGCGGATGGAGGCTCAGGTCTTTAGGGTTAACTC
>JAPCYS010000633.1:0-35817 GCA_028641055.1 Alopecurus myosuroides
TAGTCTGATCAGATCAACATGACGTATTAGGTGAATACCAAGTTATAGTGAAAACGGGTTACAATGAAACTCCATGAAACCACTTTTAAATTTACAAAAATATCTAGAAAAAGTATAGTTTACATTTTTTTTTTCATGAGAGTTCTATTCAATAATGATAGGATTACTGTTTGCTAATACACAAGGAATTAAAAGGGGGTCCATGGTGAAGCCAGCACCCAGTGCTAAGCTCAGTAAGACCATAATTAGTCAGATAGTCTCCAGCCCTTTCTTGACCTCTGTCGAATCTGCATCTCAACAAGTCTCTCGGGGTGAACCCATAGGGTTTCGAATAGGAGAACCTGTGGACGCTGGTGGCGATCGTCGGTTAGACAGGAGGCATGATTTACCCAGGTTCGGGGCCCTCGTAGAGGTAAAACCCTTACTCCTGCCTTTGTCGATCTGTATTATCGAATAGCTCGGTTACAATGGGGGATTGCTCAAGTCGAGAGTACGATCTCGAGCTCAAGGTTTGATGATGCGGTATTGCTTGGTACTCTCCCGGTGGCCCTCCTGGCCTTATATAGGTGGCCAGGTCCCAAACCGTACCCGGGGAGGACTCGAACTCTAAACCTATGTCGGTTACAAGTTTCCTATCTTATTCCGCAAGGCATTACGGGTGGGCTTCAACTGGGCCTTCCAGAGTAGTCCAAAGGCTTCCCGTATTGGGCTTCAGTCTTGGGCCTAGGACCAGGTATCCTTATTCACCGGGTCCAAGGCTCATCCTTTCGTTAGTAGCCCCCGAGCGTTTGCTCGATTGGGATTTTTCCAGTTAGGTAGACGCTCAGATTTTTCATCTTGCTTTCTTTCGGATGACTATTGTAGTCGTTTTCCATTCGGAGGGTGTATACCATGTGTGATGAGTTTATTACTCGAGTATCGAGTGATGAAAGTGCCTGTGTTTTTGGCTATTTTTGCAGAAGGATGTGTCGCAGTAGCTTGGCTCTCCCGAAAGATCAGGGCCAATTAATTGCAACTAGGGCAAAAACAGTTCTGGCCTACACAGATTCGAGACCTCCGACTCGAACCCGATGAGGTGATCATTGCGGCTGGGCCGTAGAGGTCTTACCGAGTCGAACTTAACCTATAGGGGTACCCGGCGCGTCCGCTAGGATTTTTCTTCGTGTTGTTGACACGAAAATTTACCGGAGGACGCAGCTTGAGTGCGATTCCAGGCCCTCAAGAGAGATCTTTTGGGTCTTACCTTCATATTCGAGAAAATATGGCATCCGGATGTGCCTAGTCGGCTGAACAATCCAGGTTTGTGATGTGTAGACATCGTGTGATGGAGTGGCAGGATCTGCGCACCCGTGACGTTTTAGGTCTGTGATTTCTCGAGTGAGAAAATCAAACTATTTTGTCCATATGAAAGAATTTTCTTGTCTGCAATCTTTACGCCCATACGAAAGAATTTTCGTGTCTAGGGTCTTGTTTTACATGAAAGAATTTTCACGTCATGACTTGCCCGTACGAAGTTATTTCGTGTTTGGAGATTTTGCGAATGAGTTTCCACGTCCTGATCTGCCCATACGAAGTTTATTTCGTGTTTTGGGTCTTTTATTCGAATAAATTTCCAGTTTGATGATGTGCACCATGACGTCATGGCGCACTTTATCCCCCCGATGGGACGTGACGGAGCGATAGCAGAGGCGCTGGCCCACCTTGTCAGCTTTCTGACCGGAAACGAGACGTCGTTTCTGGTTTCTACGCGAACTACACGCAGTAATTGCGCACGATCCACTGTTGGGATCGTGGCACGAAACAGCTTCCGTCGCCCTTTCGTTTCATCTCCACACGCGTCAGCTGCGATGGATGCCAAGTGGCTCGACGAGCGGCTAGGATTGGGCGGCGCCGTGTATAAAGGTGGCCCTTGGGTAAACGGTGAAAATCTCCCGTCATTCTCTCCAGCCTTAGTCTTCCTCGTCCTCGGTCCTTTCTCTGCAAGCTCGCACCAGCGTCCATGGCAGGAGGCAAGAAGCGCAGTGCCGCCATTTCTTCGTCGAGGGCGACGGAGGAAGTTCCCGTGCCGCCTGCTCCGCGCTCCGGCGACTGGCGCTCGCCCAACACCACGAACAAGAGCATCAAGGATATGCAGCGAGAAGGGTTGCTGCCTCCCGAAGCTGAGAAGCGGGTGCGCCTCGGCAAAAAAGAGGAGGTACCCAATCCCCGCGCGAACGAACGCGTGATCTTCGCGGATCACGTTTCGCGCGGGCTCTCCTTCCCCCTACATCCTTTCCTCTTGGCGATGTTGTATGTCTATGGCATACAGCTCCACGATTTGCCTCCAAACGCAGTGCAGCACATCTCGTGCTTCATTGTCCTTTGCGAGTGCTTCCTGGGCATTCGCTCTCATTGGGGCCTTTGGAAAGCCCTCTTCAAGGTGCGCGTCTTCCGCGAGAGATCGCCGGTAGAGACTGAGCTTGGGAAGCCGCTGCGCACCGGCGGCTTCGGAATCCAGGCGAAGTAGGGTAGCGGCTATTTCTTGATGCACTTCATCGACTCCGCCCAAGGATGGAGAAAGAAATGGTTCTACGTCATCGACAACAGCGCGGGTGGAGTCCACGAATTCCACCCGTTCGCTGTCCTGAAGAGGCGGAAGTCCTGGGCGCACAAACTTTCGGTTGAAGAAAACCGGATTGTCACCCCGCTACTCGCCAAGGTGGCCGCTCTTCGTGATCAAACCGCAGGAGTTGCGCTGAATGGCCTGCACCTGGTGAGCGTATTCGTCAAACGCAGGATCCAGCCTTTGCAGGAGAGGCCCTCCACGATGTGGGAGTATCAGGGCGCTGAGGACCCCAGCCGCGTGAGCCTAGAAGAACTCTCGAATGTTGAGTTCGAGAAGAAGATTGCGGCTATCACCAGCTCGAAAGTGGGCGAGCCCTTCTCCGACTGCCCAGTTACGGCTTTTGAGGCATCAAGGCCTCCACCACCCGAAGTAAGTTTGAGTTTTTCTTTGTCTTCTGTCTCTTTCTGGCTCGAAAGTTTTTTCTGTTGACTGAAATTCTTCTTTCTTTCCTTCTTCTGTCTTCTATTTTGTAGAGTTTAGCGGTGGTCAACTGCTACCCGCCAGTCTCCGGTGAGGAGGTCTTGGACTTGTTGGCGAGCAATCTGGATGCCCCAGCCGACACCAGCGTTACCGAAGCCGACTCGAGTTCCGAGCACGATTCCTCGGATGACGCGGAAGAATCGGGTAGCGATCTCCACCTCCGCAAACGCCGTCGATCAGAAAACGATGAAGCTACCTCCAAGGATAATTCCTTGGGTAAGGAGTCACCTGAAAAGGAGCCCCTCATCGTGACTCCGCTAAGTGCGCGCGTCCCTTCTCCTTCCTTGCCAAAGATCCATACCGCCTGGAACGCGGATATGTTGGATGATGACAACGATGAGTAAGTTCTTGCTTTCTTGTTCCAGTCGAATGTTTTCTTTTGTTTCTTCTGTCAAATTGTTTTTCTTCATGACAGTCTCCAATCTATCAGCCCTAGTCGGTTCGTCTCTTCCCTTCCTCTTGAAAAGAGGAAAAGAGCCGCTCCTGCGGGTGAGACCCCGACTACTGGCACCATTCAGAATTCACCGAGTGCAGCTCCCATGTGACGCCCCGAGATCGGGCACTATGCAGATTTCAGCATTCCCGCCAAAATCCACATAATAACCGATTCCAGGTTGCCACTTGTGATAACATTACAATAGTTCACGAATAATCCACAACAACAACAGAAAAGAGATTTACAAGATGACTCAAACGAGCCAGGGATACAACTGATACAATACAAAGATCCAAATAACAGCGGAAGAAACAACATATCGTCCGGCTACGGACAAGATACAAATTGGACTAAGAGTCCTGAAGATAACCGAGAGCGTCCAATCCCTGCCCAGGCCAAGCCGGAGGGATTCCCAAGCTAACATCGTCAGACTTCAAACCTGTTGACTGCAATGTTGAATATGCAGCCACGAAAAAGATTCGTGGGTCAGTACGGTTAAGTACTGGCAAGTGGATAAACCATACTCACAAGATACCGGCGTAGCTAGTCATCACAAGATACAAATACTTTGGGATCAACGGAAAGGAAGGGGTTATTACAAATAAGCGGCAGCGGGCTGCACCAACCATCTACAGAGAGATACTACAACTTCCGGCTAACAGAAAGAAGATAAGATCGAGTATCGTAACCAACTGAAAGATAACTTCAAACAAACCCATCCTGGATCTCGCCCCTTATCCGAAGAAGCAATCCGAGGATAACTCACACAGTTGGATTAATGATGGTTCAGATTATTGTGTCAATAAGCCTATTACTAGTCAAGTTGTTACTCACTGGGTGTAAGATTGTTAATCATTAGGTTTACGTTGTCCTGAGTACTTGTTAGCCAGTACTTTCACCAAGTAATCCATAACCGTGGAAAACACGGCTTCTCGAGAAGATTATCCCTGCAGGGTTGCACCAATTTGGCCGTACACGTAAGAATAACCCGCCAGACGGGGGATCAACCCACCAAGCGAGGTACTCAACACAACTCAACTCTTCTTCGCATCAAGCCCAAAGCACCTTGGGCGCACGGCTAATCGAGCCCAGAAGAAAATGGACCCTCATAGCACTCTAAGAACGTGTCCCCCTATATGCCGACTACGAAAGTTCCACCCGGGTACCAAGGGCTCGCAAGATCATGCATGCAGCAAATGGAAAACCCGAACTAAATGAGGCGATTTGGATGAGATGCGAATCGAGTCAAATTGAGGGGGGCGCCCATACTCGCTTCCCACATGCGGGTAGTGCGCTCATCATGGATCAGTAGACAAGACCCTTTTCCTATTAGGGTCGACACTAGCAGGCCTCAAAACCACAAAGGGCCTCCTGCCGGTGCCTTATCATCAAATTATTATTACCATTAGCATTAACAGGATTGGTTGATTAACATCGAGCCCCTAGAACGATAATAATAGTAAAAGAAGTAACCGACAACAGACTCGAGCAAAAGCAACCCTAAGCATGCATCTACGACACGAAGGCCAACGAGGTAAACAATCAACAGTTAATAGGAAGTGGAAGGAAAGGCTATATCATGGCTGCAAGGTAAACATACGATAGGATCGAGACACAAGCATCGTATCAACAGGCTAGAATAAGAACAACGGAAAGAATCGGTAACAAGTGATGAAAGGCAGCCATTTGGCAGCAAGTGAGTATACTTGCCTGAGATCCCGCAAGGTAGCAGAACTTGTCGTTGCTCACATCATCTCAACGTCCTATCCGGGAAGAAGCAATGAACCTCGAACAAACACCGGATGCAACAATTACTACTACGGCAAAAGGTCCAGCATGATCAAGATATGGATGCATGACAATTTAATGGATGCATAGAAATAAACTAGTTGACATGATAAACAGGTTTAAAATGGACCCATATGCAATTTGAGTTGCATATGAAAAGCCCATGAATTATGGTTGAAACAATTGTTTTACAACTAACCAATAGATGAAAGTGGATTAGCATGATGCATGGATGGGGAAAACAACAAAATAACAACAATAGAACCAGTTGGAAATAAGGTTTACCCATTTTGAATTTCACTTATTAAGTTTTGGGAATTTTTGGTTACTTAAAGGTGCCACACAAGCATTTGGTTGTTTTCATCAAGTTAAATTGTTCAAAACAGATAACAAAGTTCATATTGGATTAGAACACAAAATTTTAGGTGGATTACATGTTTCAATTATTGAAAAAGGAATTACAATGATTTAATTATGAATTAAACAAGATTAAACAAGTTTTAATTGAATTTAATTCAAGTGTGAATATTATTTGGATTTTATTTGTTCAAAACATAAATTCAAATTCATATTTGAAAAGGTTATGTTTTTCTGGTTTGAAAACATATTTTATTTGTTGGAAAACAAGTTCAGATGATTTAATTAAGCATATTACCAATTTAATTGCATTAAATAAGAGATGGAACAATTATTCAATTTAAATGTGGCAAACCAGAAAACAAAGTTGATATTCAAGTGTGGCATGTGATTTTGGATGAAAAAAATGTTTTGAGTTTTTAATTTGGAGCAACCATTTGCAAGTTATTAGTTATGCCATTTAATTTGTCATTTTTAAGAATTATTAATTAACATTAATTTTAATTGCCCAAAATGCAAAACAAAGTTGATAAACAGAAAGTACAATGAATTTGGAGTGAAAAACATATTTTATTTGAGTTAATTGAATTAAGTATGAATTACTTATGGAATTAACCAAATTGGAAATGAAATGTTTGAATTTGAAATTTGAACCAATTTGAAATGTGCAAAACAGAAAACAGAAAGCATATTTGAAAAGTTCATGAAATTTTGATTGGGATACATATTTGGTTTGTGCAAATTGGAGTTGTACTGACAAAGTTATTGAGTTTACAAAATTGGGGTTTATATGACATTTTCAGGAAAAGAAAAAAGAATTAGGGCAGAAACTTTCTACACCCGGGGAGAATGGACCCATGCTGGATGACAGATGGGCCCAGCGCCCGCGTGGCGCCACTGTGGCGCGGGTGGAGGCTGACTGGGCTTCTAGCGTGCATGACAGGTGGGGCCATGGGCGCGCGAAGGGAAAAAAGGAGGGAAAAGGGCGTGCGGCCGCTGGGTTTCGAACCCGCGACCTGTCGCTGCGGACGGAAGGAACAGAGCCAGTGCGCTATCGCTGCTGCTTTGATTAGATACAGAAGTGTTGGTTTTTGTGGTTGCTTCTGTAAGTGTGACTCACGAAACTGACGAGAACAGATGGACAGCACGCACCTGACGACGACGATCTTCAGAGACGCTCCGGTGGCGGCTCGACCAGTCCAAGGGGGAACCAAAACGGCACGGCACGACTCAGTTGGGGTTTTGGGATTGAAAGTAAAGTATAGGCACCTAGAGGGGGGGGTGAATAGGTGCTACGACCAATTTTAATTTTTCTTAAGATTTAGGCTTGACAAGAAGGTAAATTCTCTAGATTATGCAACTAGGGGTGAATTTACCTAAATGACAAGGCAAGCAATTAAGACAACTAAAACAACACTTAATGCAACTAGTACAACAATAAATGTGACAAGTACTAGAAGTAAATAGGGAGGAACGAGATAACCGATGGAAGCACACGGAGACACGATGTATTCCCGAGTTCCTCCTTGTTAAGGGAGTACGTCTCGTTGGAGGGGTGTGAGCTCGCCACGAAGGCCTACTCAACGCCACAAAGGCCTCACCCTATTCTCCGATGAACTTCGCCACAAAGGCCTAGTTCACCTTCCACTATAGAACCCCTTTGAGGCGGGGATCGAATCCTTTACAAACAAGTTTGGGGCACACACCCACAACTTAATTGGGGGCTCCCAACACTCACAAATCACCAATGAGTAGCAAGAAGCCTAGGTTCTCCACATGAGGAAACCCTAGGCCAAGATTCCTCAAGCAAAGGAGAGGGGAAATGAAATACGGTTGGTGAAGACGTAGATCGGGGCCTTCTCCTTCAATCCACCAAAGATCTAGGCTTTTGGGTGGTTGGATTGGGAGATCTAGCAAGGTGGTTGAGCTTCAACAATGGAGTCTTTAAGTCTGGTCGAGCTAGCTTGAGGTTGGTGGAGGGGAGGGGGTATTTATACCCCCCATAAATGCAAAGAGCCGTTGGAGCTTTTTCTGGCGAAAGTCACACCGGAGACTCCGGTGTAAAGACCGGAGACTCCGGTCTGGGCCGGAGACTCCGGACAGTTTCCGGTGTCACAAATCTTCAGGGAAAATCCACTCCGGAGACTCCGGTCTGGTGGACCGGAGACTCCGGTCTTGGTGCTTCGAAAATGCAGAGAGTATGTCTGTGGTCTTGCGATCGAAGGAAACAAATACTCACACCGGAGACTCCGGTAAGTATCCGGTAAGACTCCGGTGTGGGTTCAGTGCGCGACACCACCAAGTCCTTAGAGAAAAACCTTGAAGAAAAGCCCACACCGGAGACTCCGGACAGTCTCCGGACACTCTCCGGTGTGGGTACAGTACGCGACACCAGAATTTCCTTAGCCAAAATCCCTGAGCAAATATCCACACCGGAGACTCCGGTCTGGTAGACCGGAGACTCCGGCCTGGAGAAAATTCCAGAGAGCAGAGATATTGGACAACGGCTCCTTTTTGTACCTCATCACCACAAATGATAATATGTTGAAGTAACCCCTGAAATACATCAAACACCTATTATATTACATGTGTTGTTAACAAACACCAAAACAAGATGATTTAAGCGCGTTTGCACTTTCAATCTCCCCCTTTTTGGTGTTTGATGACAACACACATAAAATGGCAAATAGATCATAGCTAGGCTTTGTTTGTAAAAGATAGAGCACTCACAAAGTGAGCTCCCCCTATTTTTCACAAACAAAGCCCCACTTGAACAAACATTAGTGAACAAACATTAGTGAACAATTACAAGTAGTAGAGACAAGGATATGATAAATATAAGATAGCTTCACCACAAGGTCTCTCACAAATAACAACCATAGTTCACTAAGCACTTAAAATCGAAATCAACTAGGATAGTGGGAACACAAGCCCTAAGAGGCAAATCAAGTTCAACGACTTGTGTTCCGAAGCAAATAAAGCAAAAAGGAGAAGCCAAGCCAAAGCTACTTCTCCCCCTTTGGCATCGAGACACCAAAAAGGGGCGAAGAGAACACCGTGGTCCAACAAGCTCAGTCCTCATCCTCATAGTCCTCATCATCATCCTCCCCTGGTTCTGTGTCACCATCATCATCATCAGCTCCACTCCCAGCATCATCATCATCAGCTCCACTCCCAGCATCATCATCATCATCACCGGAGGCAAAGTCACCAAGGTCCTCATCCTCTGGATCATCCTCAGGCTGATCATCAACGAAGTCCTCCTCAATCTCCGGGTCCTAGCACGGTGAGTCGAGGTGGAAGGAGCCGAGGTGACATCCTCAAAGTCACCCCAAGGAAACTGATCAATGTTCCACCCCTCATAGGACATAGTCACAGAAGCAGTGGGAGGGGTGGGTGGAGTGGTGGGAGGAGTGCCCATAGGAGGGGTAGCACCAAGGCCCGCATGGTCATGCAGCTTGGTGATCATCTTCTTCAGCTCACGTCTCTCCTTATAAGCCACATGGTTCTCCTTGTGCACAGCCACAGTCATGCAAAGAATGTTACGCTGGAACCACGTGAGCTTCTTCATCTCATCCTGCGTCTCCTCCCTGCTAGAGCGGCGAGGGAGGATCGGCATTCTTCCTCCTCGAGCCAGAAGGTGCCTCAACATCCCCCATGGGAGTGTCATCATCATCACGAGAGCGTCCGGACGGAATCTGGAGGGAGCCAACAGGGTGAACAGTATCGTGGTCTAAGCCAGGCAGCTGGTCAAGAATGAGCCTCATCACATATGGAGCATAGACAGGCACCTTCTTGATCTCAATCATGGCACAGTAAATCTCCTCCTTAATAAAGTGCATCACGTCAATCTCAAATCCCTCGCCATCAGGGCCGGCAAGGTGACACTGGAAAGCCTGATAAAGGAGGTTCACTAGGCCACCACGAATAGCATCAACGTTCCCCACCTTGGGAGCAATGTTGCAGCGAAAGAGACGAAGGCAAATGTTGTAGACCCTCTTCAGATTCTTGGCAGTGCCGCAGCTGGAGAGCTTGTCATACATAGGAGCCATGCGCTTTATCATAAGCAACTCCATGAACGTGCATACGCTCACCATTCCCTTCTCCCCAAGGGTAACCAAGAAGCTCAGCAAAGCGTTCCATGGACGACTCGCACTCCACTGTCCCAGACATCCACTTCATAGTGACCTTCTCATCTTCAGCAAGAGTGACAGTGGCAAAGAACTGCTGGATAATAGGAGGGTTGTAGTTCTGCTGAATGCCCACAAGCTGCTCGAGACCCAGCTTCCTAGTGATCCAGACTGCCTCCTCAAAGTACTCAGATCGTCCAAGTGCCTCTAAGTCAAGGACTTTCTGTGGACACACGGGCTGCCTGAACTGAGAATAGATCTCCTCCATGATCAACTCGGACTCCCTCCTCCAATAGTGGGCTGTATGAGCAGTGCGGGGCATCTCGAAGAAAGGACGACCCCTCATAAGCCTGTACTCCTTCTTGCTCAAGGAAACCACAGAGGATAAAGAATCATATCTGGCCTTCTTTGCAATTTCAGCATTCATTCTGCTTTCGTGCTTGTTTTTCTGACGCCTCTCACTCTCAAAGGCACCCCTCTGACCATAACGACCGGTGGCTTCATCAACAACCATATAGTTGCGGGAGTGAGGGCGAGACTTTCGCTTGACCACGGCCTTCAGCTTTTTTTTTGAAAACCAACACAAACAGAACAACAACAGAGAAAACAAGGAAAATGAGCATACATGTCCAATGAGGTGCAGAAACACTGCAGATGCACCAGCAGACGCATCTGAAAGAACCACACCGGAGTCTCCGGTCTGAGACACCGGAGTCTCCGGTCTGAGACACCGGAGTCTCCGGTCTGAGACACCGGAGTCTCCGGTCTGATAAACAGCAAGGTGCAGGGTTCTTAACAGAGGGTTCTACTGATGAATCTAAGCAAGTTCTACACACAAAAACTAGCCATAGGAAGTTCTACCAACAGAAAGTGCATCATCCCCAAAAATGTCACCTAGGTTTTCAGATCTAGATGAAAAAACAAAGAACACACGAGGGGGAGAGGATGTACCCTTGCTTCCTTGGCCTGTCATTGTCTCTCCACGGATGGGAGAGGCAAGGGGAAGGTTGGGGGCGGAGGAAATCGCCCCGGGACGGCTCCTGGTGAAGGCGGCGGCGCTGCAGTGCGTTGGGGGGGCGTGGGGGAAGTGGGGAATGAAACCCTAACTTCCCTCAGCCCCCAGATTAAATAGCACTCGCAGCACACCGGAGTCTCCGGTGTTAACACCGGAGTCTCCGGCCTGACCGGAGTCTCCGGTATGGTACACCGGAGTCTCCGGCCTTTCACCAGAAAAACGACCCAAAAGAACATGTAATGCTCGAAAACACCAAATATGAGTTTTTTGGCATGAAACTCAGAAGCAACTCAAGGAGGGAAAAATGTACTCAAAAAACAATGAGAAGGAAATGAAGAACATCAAATGTGAGTACATCCCTTAACAAAAAAAATGCCAAAAGCTCGCAAATAAGAACCAATGCTCGACGGAAGAGGTTGGTGGCCTAGGCCACCATGTAAGAGTTTATGGTATGCAACCGCGAAGATATATCTTGGGGGCATTGCCATTACTCAACATTGAAGCTCACAATTCAACATTAGAAAAAGAGAGTTTACAATGAATTTTTGCTTTGGGCATAATGGGAGGAGGGAGAACCCAATGTGTTAGGATAACACTCCCCCTATGTCCATGCCTACATCTAGACTCAAAAGCGTTTCATCTATAGGGGTGTGTGCAAGATAGTCAAGTCAAGCTCCTTGAATCAATCACATTTAGCTCATTCCTCAAGAACAAGAATCTTGCATCATCAAGTGGCTTCGTGAATATATCCGCAAGATTGTCCTTGGTGGGCACATAACTTAGTGCAATGTCTCCTCTTGCCACGTGATCACGGATGAAGTGGTGGCGAATTTCAATGTGCTTCGTCCTTGTGTGTTGCACCGGGTTGTAAGCAATCTTGATGGCACTTTCATTGTCACATAAAAGAGGCACTTTGTCCAAATGGACACCATATTCCTTAAGAGTTTGCCTCATCCATAACAATTGGGTGCATGCACTAGCGGCGGCAACATACTCGGCTTCGGCGGTGGAGAGTGAAATGCAATTTTGTTTCTTCGAGGACCAACTTACAAGGGACCTACCAAGAAATTGGCAAGCCCCGGAAGTTGACTTCCTATCATCTTGATCACCGCCCAATCGGAATCCGTATAACCATTGAGAGAGAATTGTGCCCCCTTTGGGTACCACAAACCAAATCTTGGGGTATGAACCAAATAACGAAAGATCCTATGAACCGCCACTAAGTGGCAATCCTTAGGAGCCGCTTGATACCTTGCACACACACCTACACTCAAAACGATATCGGGTCTAGATGCACAAAGATAGAGCAAAGAACCAATCATAGAACGATAAAGTTTTTGATCCACATCCTTACTCCCTTTAGGATTGCGTGATAGATGACACTTGACTTGCATAGGAGTGGTTTTGATCTTTGCCTCTTGGAAGTTAAATCTCTTGAGCATGTCTTGAGTATACTTGGCTTGAGAAATGAAAGTACCACGGGCCAATTGCTTGATCTCAAAGCCAAGGAAGAATTTAAGCTCACCCATCATAGACATCTCGAACCTGTCAGTCATAAGCTTAGAGAACTCATTATTGAAAGCTTGGTTAGTTGAGCCAAAGATAATATCGTCCACATAGAGTTGGCATATAAAAAGCTCTCCTTTTACTCTCTTGGTGAAGAGAGTGGGGTCAATCTTCCCAACTTCGAAACCACGATCATCTAACAACTCCCTAAGGTGCTCATACCAAGCACGAGGTGCTTGTTTGAGACCATAGAGAGCCTTGTCAAGTTTGTAAACGTGGTTAGGAAAGTTGAGATTCTCAAACCCCGGAGGTTGCTTGACATATACCTCCTCTTTTTAGAGGACCATTCAAGAAAGCACTTTTCACATCCATTTTGTAATTTGAAATTATGTGAGGATGCATAAGCAAGGAGGATACGGATGGACTCAAGGCGAGCCACGGGCGCGTAGGTTTCATCAAAGTCAATGCCTTCAACTTGGGTGTAACCTTGAGCGACCAATCTTGCCTTGTTCCTAATGACAATGCCATTCTCATCTTGCTTGTTCTTGAATATCCACTTGGTGCCAATAACATTGTGGCAATCCTTGGGTTTCTCAACCAATCTCCAAACCTTGTTGCGCTCAAAGTTATTGAGCTCATCATGCATAGCTTCAACCCAATCGGAGTCCTCAAGAGCTTCAAACACTTTCTTAGGCTCCCACCATAGAGATATGCTTGATGCTCACAAAAATGAGCCAATTGCCTTCTAGTGGATCTTCTAGTTTGAACATCCCAAAGACCTTGTCATCTTGGGCATCAATTAGCTTCAAAGCTCTTCTTATCCTATTGATGCGACGGGCTTCGATCTCCTCATTATTGCGAGGAGGAGATACTAGATCATCTTGATCATTTGGGTCCCCATCTTGACCAAAATGGCCTTGATCATCAACATTGTCAACAACAATCTTCAACACTAGCTTCATTTTGAGAAGAGGAGACGAGGAAGAATGATCTTGGCCTTGATCTTGACTCGCATTAGTGAGAGGAGTGGGTACGACTTGCGGAGTCACTTGATCAATGAGAGGAGGGTCTTGAATATGTTCTCGGTTAGGTGTAGTGGTTGGCTCCTTGGCTTGATCTTAAAATGTAGAGGAGGGCTCCACTTGGGTAGAGCATAGTCCTTCTCGAGTCGCCATAAGGTCCCTCGATGGGGCGGAAGAATCCCACACCCATCCTTCCTATGGCTTCTTGAGGCATTTCAACATCTACATTTGAAACATGAAATTGCGCCACTTGGGAGCCGTCATTTTCCTCGAAAACCACACTACAAGATTCTATGACAATCCGTGAGGCTTTGTCATAGACTCTATAAGTGTGGGATTCGGCACCGTAAACCAACAAAAATACCCTCAATAGTTTTGGAATGAAATTTCGACAACCTAATACCCTTGATCAAATAAAAGCACTTACAACCGAATACCCGGAAGTAGGATACGTTGGGCTTGTTGCCGGTGAGGATCTCATATGGGGTCTTGCACAAGCCTTTGCGGATGTAGAGGCGGTTGGAGGAGTGGCATGCGGTGGATATGGCCTCGGCCCATAAATATTGGGGAGAAGAGTACTCCGCCAACATGGTCCTTGCCATATCCAAGAGAGTGCGATTCTTCCTTTCGGCAACACCATTTTGTTGAGGAGTGTAAGTGGCGGAGTATTGGTGGCGAATGCCTTCTTCACTAAGAAATTCATTCAATGTATAGTTCTTGAACTCCGAACCATTATCACTCCTAATAGCCATGATTTGCACATTGTGTTGACGTTGCACTTCGTTGGAGAAGTCGATGATGGGTTTGTTGGGTCTCACTCTTGCACTTGAAGAAATAAACCCAAGTGTATCTTGAGTAATCATCGACAATCACCAAGCAATACTTCTTGCCGCCAAGACTTGCTTCGGGCACGGCACCAAAGAGATCAACATGGAGAAGCTCCAAGATCCTCTTTGATGAAATAATAGTCTTGGCCTTGTGCACAATGTCATGCATCTTCCCTTCAACACACGACCTACAAACACGATCCTTTGCAAAGGAAACATTTTCTTTTAGTCCAACAATAAGGCCACTTTTGTGAAGACTTTGCAAAGTTCTCATGTTGACATGGGATAGGCGGCGATGCCACAACCATCCCAAGTCCGCCTTCCCGAAAAGACACATTGCTTGAGTGTTGGTTGACTTCGAAAAGTCCACCACATACAACTCATTTTCAACATGTCCCACGTGAACGACGTCAAGAGTCTTGCTTCTCAAAAGGACCACAATATCACCATCAAAGAAGACAGAAAAGACCCATCTTACTAAGAACGGACGGAAAGTAAATTGTAACCAAGGGATTCGACAAGCATGACGTTCACGATAGTGATATCGGGAGCCACCACAACCTTGCCAAATCCGGATACCTTAGACTTGGACGAGTCCCCATAGGTGACGGTTGCTTGGATGTCGTTTGGTTGCAACTCCGTCACAAGTTCTTTGCTTCCGGTCATATGATTAGTGCATCCACTATCAAGAATCCATTTAGTCCCACCGGAAGCATAGTCCTGCAAGAGATCATTGACTAGAGTTAGGACCCAAGTTGGGTCCCTTCATGTTAGCAACAAGGGTCTTTGGAACCCATATAGTGTAGTCAATAAAACCCTCAATAGGACCAACATATTTAGCTTGCACAACACCATAATAATCAACATATAAGAAATGGTGTGGGTTGTTAGTTCCCGCGGAGGTGCTACGAGTAGTGTTGTCCCTCATGACATTGCTACTTGAGGCACCATTGCTTGCTTGTGCGGGGGTGCTATGAGTAGGATTGTCCCTAATGACAATACCACCCGAAGCACCATTCTTGTTCTTCTTCTTGTTCTTCTTCTTCTTGTTCTTTTTCTTGGCTACATAGCCAAGACCTTGCTTGCCCACTTGTTGCCTTGGAGCACTCAATTGTGATCTAGAAATGACCATATTAGAGCTTGAGGCAACCACTTGTGGGGTGGCAAGCACCACCTTTTCAACTTGAGTGCTTTTGCCCTTGAGCCTTGCTAGCTCATCCTTCAACCTAGCATTTTCTTCAATAATATTTGCATGATCACAAGAAGAGGTAGTGCTAGGATGGTTAAGTTGAGTAAGTTGAGTTTGAAGTTGTTCATGCAACTCTTTGAGGGATGAGTGTTCGCTTTCCAAAGCTTTGTGAGCAATGGTTAGCTTTTCAAACTCCTCGTTAGTTTACCATGACCAACCCCAAACTCTACTTTGTCCTTTTTAGCCTTTTTATATTTAGCAATAGCAAGATCACGTTCCTTAATGATTTTAGAGACAAGTTCATTATGGGTAGTTTCAATAGTTTCAAGTTCATCTTCTAGAGAAACTCTACCATCATGTTCTTCTTCAAGAGTCATTGAGAGGGATGCAATTTCATCCGCATCCCTTCTCTCAATCTCACCTTTCTTCTCAAGAGATTCTTGGGCCTCTCCCAATTGCCTCATGAGATGCTCAAAGTACTTCTTGGTCTCCCCTTGCATGTTAGACATAAATCGGTCCAAAGAGGCCCTTTCCTCTTCTTCTCTAAGACTAGCAATATGTTCTAGTTCACTAGGGGTCTTAGAGTTAGGAGAAGATGATACCTCCGTGGTCTTAGCCATGAAGCACTTGGCATTGCGTTGAGGAAGATTTTCATTGGGGGATTCAAAGAGAGATGACGAAGATGGAGTGGAAGCAATAGCTAGAGCGGCCACTTCACTTGTGGTTTCTTCTTCTTCATCACTCCCGGAATCATACTCCTCTTGAGTCAAGAGCACAAACTTGGTGGGGGTCTTCTTGTTGAAAGGTTTCTTCTTGAAGTGAGGTTTCTTGTATTCAACCTTGGACTTGTCCTTGCGGATGAGCTTCCCGCTATGGTTCTCTCTATTCTCATAGGGGCACTCCGCAATGAAGTGGTACTACTTGTCTTGGCAATTGAAGCAAGATCTCACTCTTTGAGCCCCATCATTACCATACCGAGACTTGGTCTTTTCCTCAACAAATTTCTTGCCTTTTGGGGGATTGTTCCAAAATTTTTGCACGGTGAGAGCAATTAGATCCTTTAGAACGGGATCATATTCTTGTTCCTTCAAAGGAGGCAATGCTTCTTCACCATGTTCATCATTCTCAACTTCTCTTGCCAACACCTTGGCCTTCAAAGCAACGGAAGCTCCTTGATGCATCCCAATGGCCCTAGCACGGTTGTCAAGAGCATTTTTGGTTTGCACTTTGTAGGAGCTCAATTCTTGCATGACTTGGGTAGAGGTCATGATGGAGAAATCATGTCTCCCTTGAATGCTCTTCATATCCGTGCCCTCAAAAGGCATCACGGCAATTATGAACTTCCTCTTGATCCAAGCATCATCAATATGTGTTGCACCCGCATTAGAGAAAGCGGTGGCAAGAGATTTGAGCCTCCGATACATGTCAACGTGATCTTCTCCATCACGCATGAAAAATCCTTCGGCCTCATTGGTCAAGGTGTCATAGCGATTTCTTTGCATGCTTTCATTCCCAACAAACATGATGACAAGTGCATCCCATGTTTCTTTGGCGGTGGAGAAGTGTTGAAGATGCGGCATGTGATTGGGGCCCACGGCTTGATGAAGGATGGATAAAGCGGTGTAATTGAGTTGGCAATCTACAACCTCTCTTCTTGTGAGATTCTTGGGATCATATGGCTTGTATCCATCACGAGTGATTCTCCAAAGATCTATACAAGAAGAGTTCAAGTGAGTCTCCATGTAGTATTGCCATTCACGAAAAGAATATGCATCAATTTTAGGTGGATCTCCCCTAGGAATTATATGAGGAAAAGGAATGGGAGGATCGGGAGAATATGAGCCTTCTACGGCACGATATCCTTCCTTTCCACTCGCACCCTTCTTAGAGGATTGTTCGGCGGAAGCAGTTTTAGGTAGTTCACCATCAACCCCAATCTTGGCACCCTCCGTCTCCGGAGGGGATGAGTCGACCACCTCCGGTTCCTTGGTTTTGAGGAGTGTTGTCATGAGTAGACGCAACTCCTCAAATTTAGTGTCTATGGATGAGGTCAATGATTCTCTCAAAGCATTGAGATCATTCATGGACACATTTACTTCGGACGGAGCGTCATCCTCATCACCCATACTTAAACTCTTAGGCGGTTAAGTCCGATAGAAGAGCCGAGGCTCTGATACCAATTGAAAGTAAAGTATAGGCACCTAGAGGGGGGGGGTGAATAGGTGCTACGACCAATTTTAATTTTTCTTAAGATTTAGGCTTGACAAGAAGGTAAATTCTCTAGATTATGCAACTAGGGGTGAATTTACCTAAATGACAAGGCAAGCAATTAAGACAACTAAAACAACACTTAATGCAACTAGTACAACAATAAATGTGACAAGTACTAGAAGTAAATAGGGAGGAACGAGATAACCGATGGAAGCACACGGAGACACGATGTATTCCCGAGTTCCTCCTTGTTAAGGGAGTACGTCTCGTTGGAGGGGTGTGAGCTCGCCACGAAGGCCTACTCAACGCCACAAAGGCCTCACCCTATTCTCCGATGAACTTCGCCACAAAGGCCTAGTTCACCTTCCACTATAGAACCCCTTTGAGGCGGGGATCGAATCCTTTACAAACAAGTTTGGGGCACACACCCACAACTTAATTGGGGGCTCCCAACACTCACAAATCACCAATGAGTAGCAAGAAGCCTAGGTTCTCCACATGAGGAAACCCTAGGCCAAGATTCCTCAAGCAAAGGAGAGGGGAAATGAAATCCGGTTGGTGAAGACGTAGATCGGGGCCTTCTCCTTCAATCCACCAAAGATCTAGGCTTTTGGGTGGTTGGATTGGGAGATCTAGCAAGGTGGTTGAGCTTCAACAATGGAGTCTTTAAGTCTGGTCGAGCTAGCTTGAGGTTGGTGGAGGGGAGGGGGTATTTATACCCCCCATAAATGCAAAGAGCCGTTGGAGCTTTTTCTGGCGAAAGTCACACCGGAGACTCCGGTGTAAAGACCGGAGACTCCGGTCTGGGCCGGAGACTCCGGACAGTTTCCGGTGTCACAAATCTTCAGGGAAAATCCACTCCGGAGACTCCGGTCTGGTGGACCGGAGACTCCGGTCTTGGTGCTTCGAAAATGCAGAGAGTATGTCTGTGGTCTTGCGATCGAAGGAAACAAATACTCACACCGGAGACTCCGGTAAGTATCCGGTAAGACTCCGGTGTGGGTTCAGTGCGCGACACCACCAAGTCCTTAGAGAAAAACCTTGAAGAAAAGCCCACACCGGAGACTCCGGACAGTCTCCGGACACTCTCCGGTGTGGGTACAGTACGCGACACCAGAATTTCCTTAGCCAAAATCCCTGAGCAAATATCCACACCGGAGACTCCGGTCTGGTAGACCGGAGACTCCGGCCTGGAGAAAATTCCAGAGAGCAGAGATATTGGACAACGGCTCCTTTTTGTACCTCATCACCACAAATGATAATATGTTGAAGTAACCCCTGAAATACATCAAACACCTATTAGATTACATGTGTTGTTAACAAACACCAAAACAAGATGATTTAAGCGCGTTTGCACTTTCAACGGGGTGGAGCGACTGGTCCATCACGGCGTAGCGCACGGATGAGCAGCAGAGGGCAGCGGGGCTTCTCTGCAACAGGTCCATGGCGGACCGACAAAATTCAGCAATCGCGTCGACGAAAAAGCAGAGGAACGTGCTGAGAGATGGCTGGAATCGGAAGAGGAGACCACCTGGGGGGTTTTGTCGAGGTATTTCCGGCTTGAGGGCGACCAAAGGTGAGGAATTTCCGGCGGAGAAGGTGTTCGGCCGGGAGGAAGAAGGTGATGCCGTTGACGATCGAGAGCAACGCTGCCCGATCCGACTGCACCATGAGGTCGAGGGCGTTACTACGGAGCTCCGGGGAGTAAGGGCTTGCCTGCAGGATGATGGTGACGGCGGGGCGACAGGGAGGCAGTGGACACGGATGAGAGGGCGTGCTTGGGGCAGAAAGGTAGCAGAGGAGGTGAGGGATAGGAGCGGCGCTGTGAGGGGGAAGGAGTAGCGCTAGGGCACGCAGAGGGGGTGGTTGTGGATGCTTTTTATCGGGGGAAGGAGCTAGGTACGGCAGTGATCGTAGAGGGGGAGAGGGGATCCTGCGGTGGTTTTGCTGTTCGTACAGAGATGACGTCGGCAGGAGGTAGAGGATGACCCATCGAAGGGGTACTGGGCCAGCAGAGATGGGCTTGGGGGGAGAAAAGGGAAAGGGGGTGGGCTGCCTCTCTCCTTTGCTATTTTCCTTTTCCTTTTTTTTTTGCAAGAGATCAAATAGGGAGAGAGAGAAAGGACAGGATTTGGGGTTTTATTTCTTTTATGGACTATTTGTTTTAATTTTCAAAACACAAACTTAAAGCAAGGTTAGCATTATTTTTCACAAGATTGAAATTCTAATTGATTTAAAGTTGTTTAGTTGAAATTTTCAAATAGGGTTTGAGGGTGTCTATTTGATAATTAATTTGCAAAACAATAATCAAAAGCAAAGGTTAGTTAATGATTTCAGAATTTAAAATGTTAGTTTGATTTTAAGTGGTAGGTTGAATTTCTAATAAGGTTTGGTTTGGGAATTTTTGAAACAAACAAATTCTATTTAATAAGTTCAAGCAATTTGCAAACATAATTGAATTTAATTTGTTTGCCAAATTTTAATCTTTAAACCCATATTGAAATATGATAGATAAGATTGATTTGATTTGAATTTTTGGAATTTGCCATTAGGGTTTTAATAACAGGGAAAATTTTATTAACAAGCAATTTGATTAAAACAACTTCAAACTTATTGAAAAACAAAAGAGTGGTTTAGTTTGAAATTTTGAAATTGGAAATTTTGAGCAAGGTGTGAAAGTTTAAATTGTTTTGAATTTTGGGTTGTTTTTGAAAACAGAATGCAATGCTCATGTGATGCATGTGATGCAAGCAAAAAGAAAACAAACACTTCCTATTAGGGTAACACCCCAGGTGTTACATCCCACAACGGTGGCTACGGAATATAGGATTCCTAGCTTTGCTGTTGGGGCTTCGAATCCGAAAGAAGTGTCGGGTAGCTCGACGGATCCTCTCTCCATAGCTCAAGGCCAGGTAAACCTTGTTGTTTTCTTCTCCATGTTGCACTTTGGATTTTTTATCGGGTGCACGGCAGTGCTCCCGATGGGAGTAGCCCCCGAGGCTGTAGTTAATCATGTATGATTGGCTACAGGCTCAAAACCAACTCTCTTTTCTTCATTTTATCGGGTGCACGGCAGTGCTCCCGATGGGAGTAGCCCCCGAGGCTATACTCGAATGTTTGCAATCGTGTATAGGCTCAATCTTCTCCTCTTTGACTTTTTCATCTTCATATTTTTGTAGTCTCTTCTTGACTCCCTTGTGGCCGTTGGCCATCGCGTTATCTCGGCCGAGACAGAATGCGTGACCCTTCAGGCGGATCGCGATCGACTTGTTTCGGACAACGAACTTCTCCGAGGTAAATTTATTGATTCCTTTAACTTATCTTTCCGTTCACACAAATTCCTTCGGGTTTCAAACTTGTTGTTGTGCAGCTCAAATCGACGCGTTGAAGGCCGAAAAGGTGGCTGTTGTACTCGGGTAGGCGCCCTGGAGGCTCAGTTGGAAACTGCTCGAGAGGAGCTCGAATCCTCTCGTAAGCAGTCGACTGACTTTGAGGGAAAGCTTCCGGACGCCCAGGACGCCCTGAAGAAACTAGAAGAGATTGGCACGAAGCAAGATAACAATCTTGTCAACTTCCTTCGTCCTTTGGCCCAGCGTTTTGCAGGTGAGTTGCACTTATCCTTTATTTTTCGACTGGTTGGCCAGTTCTTTGGATTTTGACTTATCTTTCTACAGGTTGTAACGCCCGGGGATTTTTCCCCAATTAGATTTGTTTGTTTTTCTTTTTGTGCATCTCATGTCATCTCGCATCATCATTCATCATCCTGAATTTAAGTTCACCAAAAACTTTTGATTTATGTACCTCTCGAAGTTGCAAAAAATTATAAATTTGTTTTTGAGCCTTCTAAACATCTCACGTCCTTTTATTTTTCTGAAAACAATAAAACAAAGAAACAAAAAAAAACGTTTTGAGGCAGCCAACCGGCATGGCCCAAAGGCCCAACCGGAGGCCACCTACAACCCCACCAAGTCGGCCCCCAGCCCACCTCCTTCCTCCTCCGTACAGCGAGGCACGAGGGGAGCGTGCTGCTCCCTGTCGTTTTCCAGCTCCACCGAGGTCCCCTACCTCCACCTGCTCCTTTCCCTCCTCTTAAGCACCCCTCTCCCCTCCAAACCCTAGGCCTTCCTTCCCCTTTCTCCCAGCCGCCGCCACCCTTCCTTTCTTCTCCCCTCAGATCCCCTCCAACCTTCTGCAATTTCTTCTGAACTTTCTGAACCGGAGCAGCAGCCACCATGGCCGGAGATTGAAGGCGGCGGGGTAAGAGCTGTGGTCATCTTCGAGGGCCTCTCTTCGCGGGAATGGAACAGGGGGAGTACCACCTCCACTTTTGCTGAAGACGTCGCGGCCGGAGGCGGACTGCAGCGCCGGCGCCGTCGAGCTCTTCTTCCCGGCGAGCTCCTGTCTCCGTCGTCCGTAAGTGCTGTGACCCCGACCGCGTCGCTCCCTCTCTGCCTCGACCACCGCGAGCCCTCGGTGAGACCCCTGTTCCCCTCCTGCTCTCCTCCTCCTGGCTGCATGCGCACGCTGCACGCACGGCGACAGCAGCCGCGGTCGCCGGCGTTCTGTCCGTCCCCGCTCCAAGTTCAGTAACTTAACTTTTTAGTTTCAGTTAGACGCACGGGATCCACCTCAAAAACCAACCCCCTCCAGATCCATCACAAACCGAGCCGTAGCCCAGTGGCTAGCCCCGATCTGCGCGCGGCTGAGGTCCCCGGTTCGATCCCTCCGCGCAGGAATAAAGGCCCCCTTTTTCTCTTTTCCACCCGCGCGTGCGGACCCACCTATCATCGACCCTGAAGGCTGACAGGGACTCCACCTCGCCCAGTCAGCGCCGCGTGGCCCCGGGCCCGCGCGGCAGTCGCTGTGGGTAGATTTGGCCGCGGTGAGAAAAGTCCAGATCCAGATCTGGATCTGACGAATTTGCACCGAGGCCCCTGGCCTTTTCCATTTTTCACCAAGGCCCTTCCACTCTCTGTTTTTATCACGAACTCGTCCCAGTCCACCTATCATCGACCCTGAAGGCTGACAGGGACTCCACCTCGCCCAGTGAGCGCCGCGTGGCCCCGGGCCCGCGCGGCAGTCGCTGTGGGTAGATCTGGCCGCGGTGAGAAAAGTCCAGATCCAGATCTGGATCTGACAAATTTGCACCGAGGCTCCTGGCCTTTTCCATTTTTCTCCGGGGTCCTTCCACTCTCTGTTTTTATCATGAACCCGTCCCAGTTTTTACAGGAAACACCCTAATATTCAAATGCTCATATCTTTTGTTTTACGATTCCAAATAATGCAAACTTTATGTCTATTTTTATCAGAAAAATGCAAGCAATATTAATATGCCACCCATGCTCATGTTTGCATCTTGTATTGTGCATTTTATCATGTGTTATGCATGTCAACTAAATAACAACATATGGAATGTGTTGTGGTATTAACTAAATATTGCCCTATTCCATTTAATCTTGTTTAGCTCACCTACTTATTGTTTTTCCATGTTAAACAACATTTAATATGATGGTTAGATAAACAACTTAAACCATAATTATTTGTCCGGACTCCGGGTCTGATTAAATTGTCTAAGTTGTAATTTTGCGTTGCATCCCGCATGTCATGCATATAAAATAGGATCATGCTGGATCTTTTGCCGTAGAAGTAATTGCTGCATCTGTTGATTCTTTTAGTGCTTTGCTTCTTCGCGGATAGGACGTTGAGATGATGTGAGCACCGACAAGTTCTTCGGATGTACCTCTACTTGCTGTATCTCAGGCAAGTATACTCACTTGCTACCCATGTTGCCTTTCCTCACTTGTTACCGATTCTTTCCGTTGTATTTATGCTAGCCTTATGATTCGATGCTTGTGTCTCGATCCTATCATATGTTTACCTTGCAACCATGATATAGCCTTCCTTCCACTTCCTATTAACTGTTGTTTGTTTATCTTGTTGGCCCTCGTGTCGTAGTGGCATGCTTAGTGTTGTTTGCGCTCAAGTCTTGTTGTCCGTCTTATCACCTGTTTAGTTTGATAGTTGGGTTTCAACTTAATCAACAACATGTTAATGTTTTGGGTAATAATAATTTGATGATAAGGCACCGGCAGGAGGCCCGGCGTGGTTTTGAAGCCTGCTAGTGTCGAACTTAATTAAGAAAAGGGTCTTGTCCTCCGATCCATGATGAGCGCACTAACCGCATGTGGGAAGCGTGTATGGGCGGCCCCCGCAATTCTAATTCGATTCGCATCTCGTCCAAATCGTCACACTTAGTTCGGGCTTTCCATTTGATGCACGCATGTGCAGGTGCGAACCCTTGGCGCCAGGGTGGAACTTTTGTAGTCGGCATTTAGGGCGGCGTGGTCTTAGAGTGCTATGAGGGTCCCCCTTTTCTTCGTGGGGGCTCGATTAGCCGCACACGCACAGCACGTGGTTCTTTGGGCTTGATGCGAAGAAGAGTTGGGTTGTGTTGAGTGCCTCGCTTGGTGGAAGTGCATTTCCGTCTGGCGGGTCATTCTTACGTGTACGGCCAAATTGGTGCATCCCTGCAGGGTTAATCTTCTCGAGAAGCCATGTTGTCCGCGGTTATGGATGACTTGGTGAAAGTGCTGGCTAACAAGTACTCAGACAACTTACACTTAACGATGATAACTTGACTAGTAATATAGATTACCTCCACCATAAAAATGGATGTCACCTTAATCAACAGTGTGAGTTTCCTTGGGTTGCTTCCTTAGTAGGGGGTAACACTGGATGGGTATTGTTTGGTGAGTAGTTATAGTTGGTTTTGTCGCGCTCTCTTATCCCTCTCTAATAGCCGGAAGTTGTAGCGTGTCTCTCTAGTTGTTGGTGCTGCCCGCTGCCGCTTCTTTGCACTACCTCCTTTTCTTTCCGTTGTACCCAAAGTATTTGTATCTTGTGATGATTGGTTACGCTGGTATGTTGTGAGTATGGTTTAACCACTTGCCAGTACTTAATAGTACTGACCCACGAATCCATTTCGTGGCTGCATATTCCATATTGCAGTCAACAGGTTTGAAGTCTGACGACGTTAGCTTGGGAATCCCTCCGGCTTGGCCTGGGCAGGGATTGGACGCCATCGGTTATCTTCAGGACTCTTAGTCCAATTTGTATCTTGTCCGTAGTCGGACACTATGTTGCTTCTTCCGCTGTTATTTGGATCTTTGTATTGTATCAGTTGTATTCTTGACTCGTTTGAGTCGTCTTGTATATATCTCTTCTGTTGTTGTTGCGGAATATTCGTGAACTGTTGTAATGTTATCACAAGTGGCAACCTGGAATCTGTTATTATGTGGATTTTGGCGGAAATGCTGAAATCTGCATAGTGCCCGATCTCGGGGCGTCAAAAATGGTATCAGAGCATGATTCCGATTCCCAATGTTGTTTTGATACGAAAGGTTATCGAAGCAACGGGTCCGCAAAGCCTGTAGGATAACCTCGCTAACGGTCGTCGTTTGTAGAGTGTCAAAACTATTTGTGCTAAAGCTATTTTGGAAACATCTCAATAGGATTCTTATTTTCTCCTTATCTCTATTCTATTTCTCCTCTCATCTTATTTGTTTTGGAGTCCCTCTTCTTCGCCATCTTTCAAAGTTTTAGGATCCTACGTGGGTGGACGTTTTCTGAGCCTTTAACCTAATAGGTTCGATCATCGGAAGATTCCTGGTGGAAGAACATCGTCATCAATCCGAGCAAGAATCTCTTGTTAGTGGTGTCGAGAAGAAGAGATCCGCCCAC
The DNA here is from genome assembly GCA_028641055.1 of Alopecurus myosuroides. Taxonomy (NCBI): domain Eukaryota; kingdom Viridiplantae; phylum Streptophyta; class Magnoliopsida; order Poales; family Poaceae; genus Alopecurus; species Alopecurus myosuroides. The sequence continues at coordinate 25,307 of JAPCYS010000633.1, forward strand.
TGACCCGGGAAATCAACCGCAGCACGAAGACTCCGTAGTTGACACCTCTCTTCCCCTTGCCTTGGGTGGATTGCGAGGGTGCAATCCCTTGTTAGTGGTGTCGTCTGTAACGCCCGGGGATTTTTCCCCAATTAGATTTGTTTGTTTTTCTTTTTGTGCATCTCATGTCATCTCGCATCATCATTCATCATCCTAAATTTAAGTTCACCAAAAACTTTTGATTTGTGTACCTCTCGAAGTTGCAAAAAAGTATAAATTTGTTTTTGAGCCTTCTAAACATCTCACGTCCTTTTATTTTTCTGAAAACAATAAAACAAAGAAACAAAAAAAAACGTTTTGAGGCAGCCAACCGGCCAGGCCCAAAGGCCCAACCGGAGGCCACCTACAACCCCACCAAGTCGGCCCCCAGCCCACCTCCTTCCTCCTCCGTACAGCCAGGCACGAGGGGAGCGTGCTGCTCCCTGTCGTTTTCCAGCTCCACCGAGGTCCCCTACCTCCACCTGCTCCTTTCCCTCCTCTTAAGCACCCCTCTCCCCTCCAAACCCTAGGCCTTCCTTCCCCTTTCTCCCAGCCGCCACCCTTCCTTTCTTCTCCCCTCAGATCCCCTCCAACCTTCTGCAATTTCTTCTAAACTTTCTGAACCGGAGCAGCAGCCACCATGGCCGGAGATTGAAGGCGGCGGGGTAAGCGCTGTGGTCATCTTCGAGGGCCTCTCTTCGCGGGAATGGAACCGGGGGAGTACCACCTCCACTTTTGCTGAAGACGTCGCGGCCGAAGGCGGACTGTAGCGCCGGCGCCATCGAGCTCGTCTTCCCGGCGAGCTCCTGTCTCCGTCGTCCGTCAGTGCTGCGACCCCGACCGCGTCGCGCCCTCTCTGCCTCGACCACCGCGAGCCCTCGGTGAGACCCCCGTTCCCCTCCTGCTCTCCTCCTCCTGGCTGCATGCGCACGCTGCACGCACGGCGACAGCAGCCGCGGTCGCCGGCGTTCTGTCCGTCCCCGCTCCAAGTTCAGTAACTGAACTTTTTAGTTTCAGTTAGACACACGGGATCCACCTCAAAAACCAACCCCCTCCAGATCCATCACAAACCGAGCCGTAACCCAGTGGCTAGCCCCGATCTGCGCGCGGCTGAGGTCCCCGGTTCGATCCCTCCGCGCAGGAATAAAGGCCCCCTTTTTCTCTTTTCCACCCGCGCGTGCGGCCCCACCTGTCATCGACCCTGAAGGCTGACAGGGACTCCACCTCGCCCAGTCAGCGCCGCGTGGCCCCGGGCCCGCGCGGCAGTCGCACTGGGTAGATCTGGCCGCGGTGAGAAAAGTCCAGATCCAGATCTGGATCTGACGAATTTGCACCGAGGCCCCTGGCCTTTTCCATTTTGCACCGGGGCCCTTCCACTCTCTGTTTTTATCACAAACTCGTCCCAGTTTTTACAGGAAACACCCTAATATTGAAATGCTCATATCTTTTGTTTTACGATTCCAAATAATGCAAACTTTATGTCTATTTTTATCAGAAAAATGCAAGGAATATTAATATGCCACCCATGCTTATGTTTGCATCTTGTATTGTGCATTTTAGCCTGTGTTATGCATGTCAACTAAATAACAACATATGGAATGTGTTGTGGTATTAACTAAATATTGCCCTATTCCATTTAATCTTGTTTAGCTCACCTACTTATTGTTTTTCCATGTTAAACAACATTTAATATGATGGTTAGATAAACAACTTAAACCATAATTATTTGTCCGGACTCCGGGTCTGATTAAATTGTCTAAGTTGTAATTTTGCGTTGCATCCCGCATGTCATGCATATAAAATAGGATCATGCTGGATCTTTTGCCGTAGAAGTAATTGCTGCATCCGTTGATTCTTTTAGTGCTTTGATTCTTCGCGGATAGGACGTTGAGATGATGTGAGCACCGACAAGTTCTTCGGATGTACCTCTACTTGCTGTATCTCAGGCAAGTATACTCACTTGCTACCCATGTTGCCTTTCCTCACTTGTTACCGATTCTTTCCGTTGTCTTTATGCTAGCCTAATGATTCGTTGCTTGTGTCTCGATCCTATCATATGTTTACCTTGCAACCATGATATAGCCTTCCTTCCACTTCCTATTAACTGTTGTTTGTTTACCTTGTTGGCCCTCGTGTCGTAGTGGCATGCTTAGTGTTGTTTGTGCTCAAGTCTTGTTGTCCGTCTTATCACCTGTTTAGTTTGATAGTTGGGTTTAAACTTAATCAACAACATGTTAATGTTTTGGGTAATAATAATTTGATGATAAGGCATCGGCAGGAGGCCCGGCGTGGTTTTGAGGCCTGCTAGTGTCGAACTTAATTAGGAAAAGGGTCTTGTCCTCCGATCCATGATGAGCGCACTAACCGCATGTGGGAAGCGTGTACGGGCGCCCCCCGCAATTCTAATTCGATTCGCATCTCATCCAAATCGCCACACTTAGTTCGGGCTTTCCATTTGATGCACGCATATGCAGGTGCGAACCCTTGGCGCCAGGGTGGAACTTTTGTAGTCGGCATTTAGGGCGGTCCATTTGATGCACGCATCTTCTCGAGAAGCCGTGTTGTCCGCGGTTATGTATGACTTGGTGAAAGTGCTGGCTAACAAGTACTCAGACAACTTACACTTAACGATGATAACTTGACTAGTAATATAGATTACCTCCACCATAAAAATGGATGTCACCTTAATCAACAGTGTGAGTTTCCTTGGGTTGCTTCCTTAGTAGGGGGTAACACTGGATGGGTATCGTTTGGTGAGTAGTTATAGTTGGTTTTGTCGCGCTCTCTTATCCCTCTCTAATAGCCGGAAGTTGTAGCGTGTCTCTCTAGTTGTTGGTGCTGCCCGCTGCCGCTTCTTTGCACTACCCCCTTTTCTTTCCGTTGTACCCAAAGTATTTGTATCTTGTGATGATTGGTTACGCTGGTATCTTGTGAGTATGGTTTATCCACTTGCCAATACTTAATAGTACTGACCCACGAATCCATTCCGTGGCTGCATATTCCACATTGCAGTCAACAGGTTTGAAGTCTGACGACGTTAGCTTGGGAATCCCTCCGGCTTGGCCTGGGAAGGGATTGGACGCCATCGGTTATCTTCAGGACTCTTAGTCCAATTTGTATCTTGTCCGTAGTCGGACACTATGTTGCTTCTTCCGCTGTTATTTGGATCTTTGTATTGTATCAGTTGTATTCTTGACTCGTTTGAGCCGTCTTGTATATATCTCTTCTGTTGTTGTTGCGGAATATTCGTGAACTGTTGTAATGTTATCACAAGTGGCAACCTGGAATCGGTTATTATGTGGATTTTGGCGGAAATGCTGAAATCTGCATAGTGCCCAATCTCGGGGCGTCACATAGGTCTTCTTGGTGTCGCTGTTGAGCTTCCCGGGGTTCAGCGAGTGGACGCCTTGACAGATTCATGCGCTCAACTTCGACATCATTCTAACGGGGTTTGCACCCTGATTAGCGATGCTACTCGAGTGTTGACGCAGCTTCATGGGCGTTTTCTGGTCAACGCTGCGGTCCCGCCCCTGCTGAGTGATCTTCTGAAGGTCTTTCTGGAGGGCAATCTCCTTGATGCCTACTCGGTTGCTCAGTCAGACTCCGGGGAGAAGACTGCTATCCAGTTTGCACTGGCGCACGGAGTCGCAGGCTTGGAGGAGGCGTACTCGAACCTTCCTGTCGACGCTACTACGGGAAAAAAGGTAGCACTTCGTCCTTTCAGCGATCCAGTTGGAGTGCTTGCCCGGAAGTTGTCCGATTTGCTTGCCCGTGCTAGTCGTAGGGGGCACACTGCTGCGAGTGGAAGCGCATCTGCAGCTCCTTAGGGTAGTTTCTCCGTAGTTTGTGCTTTTGATGTAATGAACCTTGGGATGTATTCACGTATTCTACTTTTAATTGAAATGTTGTATTGATATCTTGAGATGCTTCCTGTGATTGAATTGTCGTGAGTTTCTCCCGATGGGAGTAGCCCCCGAGCACCTGTCGAATAGGTGGTGTTATTTCTCGAATGGAGCGTCTTATTCCTTCACTGTCCTTTATCTTTCCAGGTAACTGGAGTTCTCGCGGAGTCCTCAAGTGGGTCCCCTGCCCGAGTAGATCCTCTTGCTGCTGCTGTTGGCACCTTTGCCGGCCTTCGTGGCCGTGTTGCGGATGGTGAGCGCAAACTAAAGATTTTGCGCGGGGTGGCAGATGTGGCCAAGTCCAAACAAAAACTTGCGATTGACCGTGAGCAGTTTGTGATGGATGAGTTGGCGGTTGTTGCTAGGGATTTGCTCTGTAAGTATCTTCAGCCTCCTAGCTTTATGTATCTTCTACCATCCTTTGATTATGTGCCTTTCTTTGCAGTTGTTCAGCCAGATGACAGGAGTGAGAAACAGTGGGTGGAGAACCATATTCTTCACGAAGCCGGTAGTTCAAAACCCCATGCAAATAACTTTTGGTCCGATCGTAGTCGAGGCTTTGTGCTTGCTACCTTGAAGTATCGAGTAATCCAGGCCAAGATGCTCGTGAGTTCCTTCCACGAGATTTTGATTGCTGTGAACTCCGCTTTTTATCCATTGGAGAGGGGTCCAGAAGATTGGAGCCATCTCCTCAGAACTTTTGGGCGAGAGGGAGAAATCCGCGAGTGTGTCCGTAATCAGATGATCTGTGGCTCGGTAGTGGCGCTTTCCTTCGTCCGACTGCGGCATCCATAGGTGAATTTCAACTTAGTGGCTAGGCTTCCTGATGGTCGAGTCGATATGTCTCCTCATTATAGTGTTGTTCGGCCTGCCGCAGAGGAGATTATTCGATTGACCTCAGAAGAAGTGGGTCGGGTGTTAGCCGAGGAAAACACTCGTCGGCATATGTAATCATAGGATGTATGTATCCTGTATAGTTGCTCGAAACTTTGTAAGGCGTCTACCTTGTGTGTAACATTGTGTATATGAAATTATTCCTGTTGTGCTAAGTTTAGGCGTAGCCCCCGTGTATTTTTGGGGTGTGTACCTGTTTTTTAGCACGTAAGAATGGAGTTTGCGAGTAGCTATGGTTGAAGAACCATGTATATTAATTGAAATGACTGAAGTCATGTGTTTCGGGGTACAAGATGGCTAGTATAGCCTTATTTGTATGAGTAAGGTAAATCTAGGGATAGAATTTGCGGAGGTGTGCAACATTCCATGGATTGGAGTAGACGCCTCCAGTCGTCGGGTTCTTCAGTCGATAGGCGCCACCTGGGATAACTTCGTGTATTATGAAGGGTCCTTCCCATGGTGGTTCGAGCTTGTGTCCTTCTTTCTGCTTGAGTCATAGCACCAAATCTCCCACCGCGAAGGCTCTGTGGCGTATTCGGTGACTGTGATAGTTTGGCAACGACTGTTGGTATACTGCGGATCTTGCGAGTGCAATGTCGCGTATTCCATCGAGTGCGTCCATATCGTTTGCGAGTGCCCTGTTAGAGGTTTCTTCGCTGTAAGCAACGACCCGTGGGGCGCTGAATCTGACGTCCTCGGGAAGGACTGCTTCAGCCCCGTATACCATGAAAATGGTGTGTAATTTGTCGATCGATTAGGAGTTGTGCGGAGGCTCCATAGCACGGAGGATAGCTCTTCTTCCCAGTGTCCCGCTGCTGGATGTAGGCGATCGAGTAGTCGTTTCTTGATACCAGCTGAAACTAATCCGTTGGATCGTTCGACTTGGCCGTTGGTTTGCGGATGAGCCACTGAAGCGAATTTGAAGATGATTCCCTTTTCTTCGCAAAATTGTTGTGTTTCCTTTGCCGTGAAGTTGTTGCCATTGTCGGTGATGATATTGTGTGGTACGCCAAATCTACAGACGATGGAATTGAGGAATTTGATGGCGCGATGGGCGCTAGCCGAGGTCACCGGCATTGCTTCGATCCACTTCGTAAATTTGTCGACTGCCACTAGCAAGTGTGTGTATCCACCGGGTGTAGACTTGCGTAATGGCCCTACCATGTCCAGCCCCCATTGTGCGAAGGGCCAGGCGATAGGTATCATATGCAACTCCGTAGCGGGAGCGTGTGGTTTGGGTGCGAATCGCTGGCAAGCGTTGCACCTGTCGACCAATTCCTTTGCGTCTCTGGGGCTGTAAGCCAGTAAAATCCTGCTCGAAAAGCTTTGCCCACGATTGCTTTCCAACTGGCGTGATGTCCACAATCTCCTTGGTGTATGTCTCGTAGCAATTCCTTGCCATCTTCGGGTGCTATGCATCTTTGCAGTATGTCTGAGATGCTCTGCTTGTATAACTCGCCGTTGAGTACCCGAAAAGATTTGCTGCGTCTGACTATTTGTCGAGCCTCGCGAGGGTCTGCTGGGAGCTGTTTGGCGGACAAGTAGTCGAGATATTTCTGCGTCCAGACTGGCTCGACCAGAAAAACTTGTCGTGAGATGCCATGGCTGAGCTCGATGATAGCAATTTGCGGGCTGACCTCTGTCTCCAATGTGGTGGGTGCTTCAGCAGTTTTCTTGACCTTGACTGAACGCTTGGTCATCCTTTCAAAATATATTCCGGGCGGTATGGGTGTGTTTGTGGACCCCATGTTTGCCAGTCGGTCTGCCTCTTCGTTGCTGGATCTCACAATGTGCTTCAGCTCGCATCCTTTGAAACTTCCTTCGAGTAGATTGTACATGTCTCGGTAGGCGACCATGTTTTCTGCGATAGCATCGCATTCCTTCATTGTTTGTTGCACGATGAGATTAGAATCGCCATAGATCATCAACCGGGTGGCTCCACATGCGATTGCCATCTTCATTCCATGTAACAGGGCCTCATATTCTGCGTCATTGTTTGATGCTGGGTCGTCGGGTGGGAAGTCCAATCGCAGGACGTACTGCAACTTATCTCCTCTCGGTGATATTAGGACGATCCCAGCTCCAGCTCCTTCATTCCTTTTTGACCCGTCGAAGTACATGATCCAGTTACTCGTATATTCCGGCGGTCTGGGTGTTTGTAGTTCTATCCATTCGCTCAGAAATTCCACGAGTACATGTGACTTCACAGAATTGCGTCCTGCATAGATGATGTCCCAGGCACCTAGCTCGATGCTCCACTTTGCTATTCTTCCCGATGCCATTGGATTGTTCATTATAGTACCGAGTGATGCGTCGTTTAGCACCGTTATAGTATGCTCCTGGAAGTAGTGTTTAAGCTTTCGAGATGTGAGGACGACTCCGTATGCAAGCTTCTGGTAGTGGGGATATCGCTGTTTGCACGGCGAAAGGACCTCACTGATGTAGTAAATTGTCCTTTGCACTCCATATGCCTTGCCTTCCTCTGGTTTTTCTACTACGATGGTTGTGCTGATCACCTGGTTTGTTGCGGCTAGGTATAGGTATAGCGGTTCCCTTTCGTGTGGTGTAGCCAGGATACGCCTGCTCTGTAGTGTTTGCGTAAGATCCGCAAATGCTTTCTTTGCTTCCGGTGTACACTCGAATTTATCCGTCTTTTTCAACGGCTTATAGAAGGGTAACGCCTGTTCGCCCAATCGTGCGATGAATCTGCTCAAGGCAGCTAGTCGCCCTGCAAGCTGTTGGACTCCGCGTAGATTTGTGGGCTCCTTCATGGTCAAGATTGCTTGTATCTTCTCCGGGTTGGCTTCAATTCCTCGACCGGAGACCAAGTACCCGAGAAGTTGTCCTGCGGGGACGCCAAAGACGCACTTGGTCTAGTTGTGCTTGATTCGGTATGCGTTCAACGCGTCGAATGTTTCTCTGATATCGTCAAGAAGCGTATCTTCCACTCGAGTCTTGATGACGATGTCGTCAATGTACACTTGTACGTTCTTGCCAATGAGCTTGGCGAGGCATTTTTGCATGCAGCGTGATATGTTGCGCCTGCGTTCTTGAGCCCGAAGGGCATTGTCGCGTAGCAGTATACACCGTGAGGTGTGATGAATGTTGTCTTTCCCTCGTCTTCCTGTTTCATCCGGATCTGGTTGTATCCTGAGTAGGCGTCTAGGAAAGAGAGGCGTTGGCAGCCTGCAGTGGAGTCCACGATTTGGTCGATTCGCGGGAGGGGAAAGTTATCCTTGGGGCAGTGCTTATTCAGCGACGTATAGTCGATGCACACTCGAAGAATGTTGGTGTTCTTCTTTGGGACCAGCACTGGGTTTGCTAACCAAGTGGATATTTTTATCTCTCTGATGAATTTTGCTGCGAGCAACCTGTTTATCTCTTCTCCAACCGCTTTCTGCTTAGGTTCTGAGAACCGTCGGGTGGTATGCTTGATGGGCTTCGCATCCTTGTAGACTTCTAGTGAGTGCTCGGCAAACTCCCTGGGTATTCCTGGCATATCTGAGGGCTGCCAGGCAAAAATTTCCCAGTACTCACGGAGGAGTTCGACGAGCGCGCTTTTCCTATGCTGGCGAGAGGGTGGTGGACACCATCGCCGTCTTCGCAGAATCCGTCGGGTGTACTTGATGCTTGCGGGTACCACTATTTGTGTTGAATTCGAGCTCTGGAGCGTTCTTCTTGGTGAGGGGCATCACGGAGTGATCCGTGGTTTTTGCTATCTCCTCTAGTTCTTCTTGCATCCCGAAAGATTGAGCGATCTCGTTGAATTCCATGTCGCACTTGTTGGACTTTTGAAAGTCGCCGTCGATGGTGATTGTGCCATATTCTCCAGGTAGCTTGAGCTTCAGGTATGCGTAGTGTGGTACTGCCATGAATCTGACGAACGTCGTTCGACCAAGAATGGCGTGGTATTGTGAGGTCCAATCGACAACTTCGAAGTCGAGGAATTCTCGCCTATAATTGCTTCGATTGCCTAGCACCACTTCTAAGTTGATCATTCCGAGTGGACGGACTGCTTTTCCTGGAACTATCCCATGGAAGGATGTCTCTGATTCTGCGAGTCCATCGAAATTCTTGTTCATACGCCGGAGTGTATCTGCGTAGATGATGTTGATGCCGCTACCTCCGTCCATGAACACGCGAGCCAGCTCGTAATTGCAAATTTGTGCGTGTATGACAAGTGCAGCGTGTCCTGGTCGATAGACTCGCGGAGGGTGATCTTCTTTGGAAAAAGTTATCGGATGTTCCGCCATCTTCAGGTACTCAGTTCTTGTAGTTGGAGTTTGTACAGACATGCATAGCTGTCGCGTGTTTGTCTTCTGAACTCTACGTGATGGACAGACCTTTTGTATCATGCCTAAGAGACCTGCTGGGTTCGGGTACCCGCTGGTTCCTTGATTTGGGGCGGGCGGCGCTGGCAGCGCGGCTAGCGTTGCGTTTTGGTTTCCTGCTGGGGGCAGGGCTTGCGGTTGTTAAAATCCTTGAGTTCCTCCTCGGGAAACTGCAGGTAACCCTGACTAGTGGCTGCTCTGTTTTTCTTCAGGAGGGCCTCGTGGATTTCGATGAACTTTCGGCAATCCTTGAGAAGGTGTGTTGCCTTAGTTTTGCCTGTGCGCTTATCTGTAAATAGATGTAGCGTGCAGTAACTGTCGAGGTCCTCCTCGGGTTTTTTTCTTATTGCTTTGGTTTCCACTCGCGCTTCCCACGATATCCGTTGTCGCGGTTTTTGGTGAACTCCGCTGCCACGAATTCTTCTCGATCATCATGGTCGTAGTTCTTTCTTCTTTTCTTTCGGCCATGGCGGTCGTCATCGCGCGCTGGGGATGAATCTTTCTCGTTGCGCACTGTGTCTTCGCCGTTTGCCCATCTATCGGCTATGGCCATCAATTCTCCCATGGTTTTGGGTGCTAGTCGCCCCAGTTCTTCCCTGAAAGAGGTTCGCCGTGCTCCTTTGGCGAATGCTTCAACCGTGACTTCTTCTGATATATTCCCCGCCGTATTCCTTAGCATGGTCCATCGCTGAATATATTCGCGAGTAGACTCACCACTTTTCTGCTTGCAAGCCCATAGCTCCTCGATGGTCGCAGGCCGTTTGTATGTTGCTTGGAAATTTTTGCAGAAATCCATGTTTAGGTCGTCCCAGGACCCGTAGCATGCTTTTGGCCTTCCTTCGAGCCAGCTGCGAGCTGCACCGACTAGGTGTAGGTTGAGGTACTGCATAGCTGTGTTTTTGTTCCCACGTTGGCATTTTACTGCCGTGAGGTAATCCGACAACCAGGCAGAAGGCTCCTGCGAACCATCGTATTTCTATACTTCCGTGGACAGCTTAAATCTTTTGGGTAGTGGTGCTTCGCGAATGCTGTGGGTAAAGCATAGGGCTCCGCAGACTTCATCATCGGAGGATGTGGATCGGGAGTGCGCGCGATTTCTGGCCGCCCGACCTTTATCGACCTTGCGTTGGGCGATGTCCGACCGTGCATTGTATCCGGGCTCATCTCGATTGGCGTCTCCTCTCGGTTCTTTGCTGCGATGTCGCGAGCGAGTGCTGTCTCGATCTTTTCGCGGGCTGCGATCTCGATTTCCTCGTGGGCTGCGATCTCGATTCCTCCGTGGGCTGCAATCTCGACCTCTTCTCGGGCTGCGGCTACGGTCTCGGCCCCTTGGGCTGCTGCTATCGCTGCACTCGGGCTATCTCCT
>JAPCYS010001912.1:0-35687 GCA_028641055.1 Alopecurus myosuroides
CTTAGGTCATGTTTGGAATATGTTTAAATTGCGTGCATTGTTTTTCGCATATGTCATGGATCTCAATGAGCCAAACATTTGTTTATGCCCGTAGAAACCGTAGTAAGTTTGAAATTAACTTTGGCATGCGGGTGCACATGGTCCTCGTACCTCTGGCTCCATCCGACATACGGAACGACGCCATCGATAAGAGATCGGGGAGGATAGCGAAAGAAGACCTTGCGAGAGAGAGAAGAAACATGAATGAGGAATTTCCCAACTGGATGCAGAGAAATTAGAACGGTCATCCGCTTTTAGCCGACATATTAAATTTGCCGCTTCATCGCCCCACTTAGAGCATCTCCGGCAGACACGGTATAATCGTTTTGGGCGCCGATTTTAGCGTTTTTGGGCACGAAGCAAGCCGTTGGTTTTGCAGATGCGCTAAAAACGCGCGCTAGAATCGCTACGCGTTTTGCGGAAGCTGTAAAATAGGACGCTCGAATTTGAATTAAAACTGAAATTGAAATTCGAACAACATTTAAACAAATTAAACTAAAATTAAATTAAATTTAAACCTACACTACGGCTAGTAGGAAGTCGGAGAAGTCCCCCTCCGAGCCCGAGATGGTGTCACATCGTCCCACCTCGGATAGTCGGAGGACCAGTCGCGCGCGTTGGGGTTTGCAGCGGCGGCCTTTAGCTCCACGGCCCGATGCTCCAATCGCGCCGCTCTGCCCAGTAGGCGAGAGAAGTGGACACTTTATAGACAGAGAGGCAGTTTTATTACTCCCTCCGATCCATATTAATAGGTGCTGAAGTGGATGTATTTAGACATGTTTTATTGCTAGATACATCCACTTCAGCACCTATTAATATGGATCGGAGGGAGTAGTTTTCTTCGTTGTCGAAATATTTAGAACTTGATTGAACGCACAGGCACACACGGAGGAAGAGAGAGAGTGCCCTGATCCGATGGATCTGGTATGTAGCGTACCAAAACCATCTGTTTCGGATTAAGTGGCCTTGTAAAGGTTGTTTTCGTGAGCGGGAAGTTGATGTAACCTGCCCTGCCCACACGGTCAATCCCACTCCGGAGCAGTGGGGCAGTGGGGCCAAGCTAGAACACCTCTGCCCATGATGGCCGATGTGAGCTCACCGGAACAAGTCAACAAACAGCCAGGGTTAGCTTTCACATACAGTATTTTTTTATCACTCCTGGCCACTGCTGTCCAGTCCAGTCCGCTCTGGAAAGGTTAGCACGCGCTATTAATTTATAGTCTACAAACAGACAATGTTGAGTGACGCCTAACAGCCTCGTGCCTAAGTACGAGAGCTATTAGTTTAAGAGCATATGTTTTCGCCATTTTTCTCGTTTGCCATCTGCAGTTGTTGATTTTTTTTTTCTATAAATTTGCTTACGTTTTACAAAGTTTGACTTTACGAAACAAGCACCCCCGTTTTATTGTAAATAAAGCCTAACGGCCAAAATGATACAAGTTGATAAAGGGAATCTCTTACACAAAACAGATGAAAGATTAAAATAAATTAAGAACACATAGATCCAAACTTGCCACCTGATATTTTGTGGTGATCTAAATTTATGTAAAGATAAAGCAAAATTCGGACGGAGCGAAGCGAGACCCGTCGCCGGTTGGGATAAGTCACAAGTTGTAAATCCCCCGCGTTTGTAACACACCCGAAAATAGTGAAATTCTGCTGGCTGACGCCCGTGGTCATTTCTCTTCCTCGTTGGAAGGGGTTTGTACGTTAAAAATCTCGTGTCCCCGTGTATCGATCTCTCTTATTTATAGCTTATTTGTGCTGTCGTTTATAACACCACTGATGTCGTCGGAACGAACGCGAAGAACAGACGCCCTAAGAAGGTAACGACGTAGCACGTTGCCGACATCGAGACCAGAAAGGTCAGGATTTTCAACCGGAGTCCTAACGCGACAAAGATAGCCACAATATCGGGGCCATTTCTAAAATAGATGGAGAGCAATTTTGTTTTATTATCACTTTTCTCGAAATGCATAACTTGGAAGGAACTAGCACGTCGAAGCGGGGCCTTTTTCCTCCCAAAAGCATATACTAGGAAGCAAGCATTCACATGTTGTCGCATCCTCGTGATATATCAATCAATCACTATACACATGTTTGATTAGCAGGGGGAAACTTGTTCGTTTTCCTTGGAGAAAAAAGGTTCCCTTTTACAATTATACTGGTACACGAGTTGTAGTATATACATACGAGTATATGCCAGTTGTGCCTTTTTGTTCCTGGCTAATTGGATTTTAATCCTTGCAGATCCTCGCCCGCCCCTCCGCCGGCGTGGGTCTTTCCCTTCCGCACTCAGTTATATATGCATGGTTCGGTCCTCTGATTGGGCCGAACCGGATGTTGGCACGACGACGTAGGGCGGCGTGGTCCTCGGTTTCCATTCCAGGGACTGAAGAATTCTCACCAGCAAATCTGATGAATGCATGGCTTCGACCGGGTCGATTTTAGCACCGATTTTTTTTTTTTTGGAGTCTCGACTTTATCCTCCTGGCCATGCATGCAAGCAACCGGTAAATTCTACTCCTACTACTACCAGCGCACACGAATATCTCGTTGGCCTGATTAATTGCACACACCACGAAAGTTTCAGCTCGTGATCATAGAGTAGAGGACACGTTAATTATATACGAATCCCACTGTACTAAACCACGATAGCTGATCAAATGAAACACTAGTCCGTCCAGAATGCAAGTGAGCGTACGTAGGCATATATAAGTACGTATACGTGCGCGTAGAGTTGAAGGAACGGGCCCGCTAGCTGGTTTGACCGGAGACCTGGACTGGTCGATTCGATTGATTGGTCACTCACTCACGCGTACGTGCGTATAGTATATACGACGAGGAAGCTTCGATCGTCCCCGCTCGGCGTACGTACTATACGCACGGCGGCACGGCGACGGCGACGTCGACGGGGACGTACGCGCGAGTCCAACTCCGCGTGAAGAAATCCATCTCCATCTCCATCTCCGTCTCCGTCCGTGCTGCTGCATCCTTCCACGTACGGTCGCCTCCGGGGACGGAGCAGGGGATCTCCGTGTCTCCTCTCTATGCGCCGCGACCGCCACAACCCTTTGACGCTTTCTTCCGTCCCCATTCTCTGCGTCAATTTCTCCATCGGGCATAAATATATTCCGTATCATTTTTCTTTTAGAAACACGGTACGAATGGCAAGCGTTCATATACACGCGATATTTCGTCTAAATGCAACACACAGATGTCAAACCTGATGTATGAACTCTCGTGGGCGGGGTACGACCACTCTCCTAACCATCCAACCATAGATTGGTTTGCAATATTTTTTTTTTTAATAAAAGGCACATGGCTCAGCTTTAAATTAACAAAGCTCGGCAGGTTCAACCAAGTTTTACAAGTGCTGGACATACAGCTTCGCCAAGGAAAATACATGCTACGGCATACAGCTTCGCCAACAGGAAACGGATCAACGAAACATAGCGACACAGCGCACAAGCAAATGAAAACATTAACACAAACACAAACACAAACACGACAGCCCACCGCTAGGAGCTGGGAGGGAACCGGCAAGACTGATGGGTCTTCCTGAGGTCCTCCACCAGCCGGCGCGCCGAGATCCTGTCCTCAGGCTTCATCGCAAAGGTCCACAGCTGCAAGAACACCAAAGATTTAAAGATAATGTCAGCAGGGTGACGAATAATCAGCCCCTCCATAGTGTGCTTATTTCTAACATGCCAAAGCGCCCAAGCTAAAGCAATAAAAAGAGCCCAAACTGCACGACGAAAACCACCCGACGGCGAGGATAAGATGGTATGAAAATCTGTAAAGTTGGCGGGCGCCCAGGTAGTCCCCAGAACCTGGCGCAGCACGCTCCAAGCGAATTTTGCTAAGGAACATCCAAAGAAGATGTGTTCCGCGTTTTCAGGCGCCGCGCAAAGGGCGCACTTCCCATCGGAGGGGCCTCCTCGCGTAACCAGTTGAAGGCCAGATGGAAGACGGTCAAGGATCAGTTGCCAGACGAAGACTTTAATCTTGTGGGGCAACGAATTGTGCCAGACATCATGCGCGAAAGCGGCGCTTGCCCCTAGGGAGAGAGCCTCATACATAGACTTAACCGTCTAGGTCCCGGAAGGGTCAAGAGACCAGGAGACTCTGTCGAACCCTCCGGAGAGTGAAGTGGAGTTGATGAGAGCTTCCAACTCTCTCCATTGGGCCATGGCAACGTGGTTAAGCGTCCGGCGGAAGCGGCAACCCGATCCCACTATGTCTGCAACCGACGCCCCTTGATCGTCACAGATACTAAAGAGGAAAGGGAACTTGTGGTAGAGGGGTCCCTCCCCATGCCACCAATCTGTCCAAAAAGTTGTACGTTGCCCATCGAAAACTCTGCGTTTGGCCCCCACCTTGAAAAGGTGTTTAATTTTGTGTAGGCTTTTCCAGAACTGTGACGCCCCCTCGAGGCGTTTGCGAAGATGTCCCCTGTCGTAGTGTATTTGTTACGCGCAATAGAGGCCCAAAAGGACCCGTCAGCCTGGTAAAGTTTCCAAATCCACTTAAGGAGGAGAGCCTCGTTCATTTTTTGGGAGTTGATTAGGCCAAGGCCCCCTGCCTCCTTAGGGCGGCAGATCGCCGGCCAATTAACCATATGGTACTTGCGGTCCGGCCCCGCGCCCTCTCAAAAGAATCTGGCCCGGATAGCATCCAACTTCTTGTGCGTTCCCTTCGGGAGGAGGAAAAGCCCCATAGCATACATTGGGAGGTTGTCAAGGCAGGTGTTGGAGAGAATGAGGCGACCACCGGAGGAGAGGAAACGGCCTATCCAGGATTCAATCTTACAAGCCAACTTTAATATAAGGAAGGCCCATTGCTCCTTGCTAAGCTTGGAGTCCGAGATAGGAAGTCCGAGGTAGGTCAAGGGGAATTTTCCCAGTTTGCAGTTTAACATCCTAGCTACCCTTAGCTGGACATCCTGGGGCTGGTGCAGCACGATTACCTCGCTTTTGTGGTAATTGATCTTTAAGCCGGACATGTTCTTAAAGCACATCAAGAGGAATTTGAGGTTGGCCACTTCTAAATTGCTACCCTGGATTAGAATGATCGTGTCGTCCGCATATTGGAGGTGGGTGACACCTCCTGGTACAAGATGCGGGACCACTCCCTTAATGTGTCCCGCTTCGTTAGCCTTAGACAGGATAGCCGAGAGACCTTCAGCGACATAGTTAAAGAGGAGGGGAGATAACGGGTCGCCCTGCCGCACTCCCCTTTTATTTCTAAAAAAGGGGCCCATCTCCCCGTTGATGCAGATGGCAGTTTGGCCACCCGAGACAGCTGAGAGATTCGATGAATATATCCCGCGTCGAACCCTTTCCGACGGAGGACCTCGAGAAGGAACTCCCAATTGACCCGGTTGTAGGCCTTCTCGAAGTCAAGCGTAGGGAGAATGCCTCCTAGTTCTTAGCTTTCATCTCGTGGACGATCTCATGTAGGGCCAGGGCGCCGTCTAGGATAAAACGACCTTTAATGAACGTCGTCTGATTATGGCTGATGGTTTTGTGAGCGATGGGGTCGAGACGCGAGGCGAAAGCCTTGGAGATGATCTTAAAGATAACGTTGATCAGCGCAATAGGCCTAAATTGCGAGATAGATTCCGCCCCCGGGATCTTTGGAATAAGGGTAAGCACGTCAAAATTAAGTCTTGATATATCGATGCGCCCAAGCATGAAATCGTTGAGTATGTGGAGCACTCCGTGTCTAACCAGGTTCCAGCATTTCTTAAAGAAAGGGACCGGGAACCCATCCGGTCCCGGGGCTGTGTCGGATTTCATATCCTTGATAATTTCTTCTAGCTCGGCCTCAGAGAATGTTCTGCATAAGCTCTCATTGTCTCCAAGAGACACTAGCTGGGCCCCCGTCCAAAGGCTGGTGGCTAGGCCAGCTGAACGGGGAGCCGAAGAGCCGAGCAGATCTATGTAGAAGGCGTAGATGTGCTCCTGAAGTTCACTTTTTTCGGAGATAGTCCCTGTCTCGGAAACAAGTGAAGAAATCATGCACGTTCTTCTTTGTCCATTGGCCACGGCGTGGAAATATGCAGTATTGGCGTCTCCCTTGAGCGCCCACTGGACCCTACCCCTTTGGCGCCAATGTTCTTCTTCAAGTCTGAAAATGCTAAGGAGGCTCTCTTCAAGGTGGTAACGATAGGCCCATTCCTCCTCGTCCAGACCCGTGGAGTCAGCTTTCAGGTCGACCGATTGGATGGCTTCAAGCAGGACGGACTTTTGGCGACGCGCGTCTTTGCCTCGGTTGCGACTCCACCCACGGAGATACTACCCTAGTTTACTACTCATGAACTGCCACCAGTAGATGATATCCTGGCCACGCACCTCACGGGTCAGTATTTCCCAGTTGGCGAGAAGGAGGGTCTGAAATTCTGGAAGTTCGAACCAACCAGTCTCGAAGAAGAACCTGTTACTCCGGATCTGGGAGCCCTCTCACGTGTCCAAGATATTCTAGGTCTGGTCTACCTCCAAGTTGGGATTTTACTTTCGTAATACCGAAAGGAGAATCCCCTACCGATCGCTCTTAGCGAGTAGGAAGTGTTTGAAGAAAATAGAGGGGTCGAGAGAGAAGCGAACGAATGAATCAAGAGTTGTCTTTATTGATGATCGGATCCGATATTTATACAAGGTGAAAGGGCGCTTCCAAAGGATGCGTCGTTTCCATAGTAGGTTCCTGGAGGCGACGCTCCATGATACTAACTGCCTACGGTTCCCACAATCGTGGGTTACAAGTGCGGAGATTATCCCCTGAAATAAATAGGAAATAATTATTTCTAACACCCCCCCTAATCACCGCTACACTTCATAAGGATCCATCGTCATCTTGATTAAGTCTCCTCCAATAACCCCGTGGGAAAAATATGAGGAGTAGTGTAGGATATGCTGGTAAAACTCCTTTAAACCCTGTGGAAAAATAAGGAGAAAATGATCCAACAAATAATGATTATTGCCTCTGTTAACTCGATATGAAGTATATCCATTTAGGGTAATAAATATGTCGTGTATAATTCCCTGAAAACCCCGATGGGGAAAACAGAAAGTATGACCTATAATCTTATGTTAATATTACCTCATTAAAAACCTTAATGAGAACCTGAAAAGTAAACTCATAAAGGGAAAAGGAGTGTAATATGATGCTTTGAATAGGAATAGTTCAGGAAGATACTCCCCCTGACTCTTGCAAATCCCGAAGCCGTCTCATACCAATCCCATGAATGTATTTTTGGAATGTTGAAATTGGTAGAGACTTTGTGAAAAGATCAGTGAGGTTATCACATGATTTAACTTGGAAGATCTTTATATCCCCACTCTTTTAGAGTTCACGAGGATAAAACAATTTCGTGGCAATATACTTAGTGATATTGCTCTTGATGCATCCTATTTGCATATGTGCAACATAAGCCGCATTATCTTCGTAGATAATGGTAGGTGATTTGATAGAACCAATTCCATAATGAAATGACCGTTGTATGTGGTTTATCATCCTGCGAAGCCACGCACATTCGCGTGATGCCTTATATATTGCAACTATTTCAGAATGATTGGTGGACGTTGCAACCAGAGTTTGTTTCAAAGACTTACATGATATGGTCGTTCCACCATGTAGGAACACAAAGCCGGATTGTGATATGGCATTATGGGGATCAGATAAATAGTCAGCATCAACGTATCAATTCATACTAGAGTCTAGGTTTCTCTCGAATTGAAAGAATAGGCCAAGATCCTTTGGGCCTTGGAGATATCAAAAGACATTCTTGACGCCCGCCAATGGCGTTTGGTGGGTGTTGCGTTGTGTCTAGCAAGTAGATTCACTGCAAATGCAAGGTCAGGTCTCGTGCAATTTGTAAGATACATGAGCGCTCCAATGGCACTGAGATATGGAAACTCGGGTCCCAAGATCTCTTCTCCGTCATCCCTCGGCCTGAACGGATCTTTCTCTTTATCTAGAGATCGAACCACCATGGGAGGTTTAGACGGATAGGATTTGTCCATATTGAATTTTTCCAATATTTTCTAGATATAGGCAGCTTGGTGTACCGTTATTCCAGAGGGAAGGTGCTCGAGTTGAAGACCCAAGCGAAATTTGGTTTTAGCCAAATCCTTCATCTCAAATTCCATATTTAGATGATTGTGTGCTTTAACAATATTTTGTGTGTTGCGAATGATATTGAGATCATCGACATACACAGAAATGATGCAAAATCCCAAAGGGACTTCTTAATGAAGACACATGGACAATCATCACTATTGGAGTAACCCTTTTGAAGAAGGAACTCCCTAAGTCGGTTGTACCACATATGCCCCGACTGTTTTAAGCCGTATAAAGACTTGTTCAGTTTTACACAATAAATGTTGAATTTTGCGCTTGCATCCGGGACAGAGATTGCGTCAGGAACCTTCATGTAAATGTCCGAATCTAGTGACCCGTAAAGGTATGCGATCACGACATCCATCAACTAGATAGATAGACGATTTTGCACTACCAAAGATATTAGATATCGGTAAGTGATACCACTCATAACTGGAGAATACGTCTCGTTGAAATCAATGTCGGGTCTCTGCGTGAAACCCTGTGCTACGAGCCTTGCTTTGTATCTCACAACCTCATTGTTCTCATTCCATTTTCGAAGGAAAACCCATTTGAATCCCATAGGGAAAACACTGGGAGGTGTAGGAATTGCTTCTGTGAACACATTCCTTTTATTAAGCGAGGCTAATTTTTCTTGTATTACATCCTTCCATTGAGGCCAGTCGGAGCGTTTTTCACACTCAACGATAGTCCTTAGATCATTATCATTAAGAAGAGTATTTGCAATTGTAGCAGAAAAATAACTGTTGACAACCGTAGACTTACGGTTGAATGATTCTTATGAATCGATATAGTTGATGGGTATCTTATGCACCCCTGATGACTCTTCGTGATTTCCAAATACGCATGAGTCTAGGTGTTCTGATGTCCCAGCCAGTGTGTGCAAGCTGGAGCTGGGTTCTGGAGGTTTCCCTTCCACTGGGTGTATACTACCCATAAGGTGTTTGTGAACGTTGAGTTGACTTGCATTTACTGACTTTGAGGAGTTTCTCGCCACTCTCCTTTGCTGCTTGCAAGAAGCGGGATCCGAGTCAGAGGCCGTGCTACTCCCCCTCTTTTTGGGAAGGGTGGTTGAGTGGTTTTAGTTGGTACCTCTACTCTTTCAGGCGCATTTCTGGACGGATTCAAATATTTGGTGACACCTTTTAGATCACTAAATGAATCTGGCAGATTATTTGCAAGATGTTGCAAATTTATGATTTTTTGAACTTGTATTTCGGTCTCTTGGGTACGTGGACTAGAGGCTGAAATGGCAAGGGAATTCCAATCAATTTCCGGGCATTCTTTCTGGCACTTGAACTACCCCCTATGCCAAAAAATGTTCCTCGTCAAAGATGCAATCAGCGTGACGATCTGGGAATAGATCCCAAGTAAGGGGCTCTAGGTACTTAATAATCAACGGCGATTTGTACTCCACATAGATCCCAATTTTTGGTGCGGGCACATAGATGTCCGCTGTGGTGGTGAGATCGGGATGTATGTAGCACATCCAAACTTACGCAGATGGGAAATGCTAGGTGGATTTTCACGTACCAATTGCAAAGAGGAAGTACTGTGATATGCAGTAGGTCGCAATTGTATTAAGTTAGCAGCGTGTATGTAACATCCCTGATTTTTGGAAATTTCAAAAATCACAAAAATCTAAAACTTTTTGTTTTCCACTAATGTAAGTCATCAAAAACCAAATAAAACTTAAAAACAAAGGAAATATTACTTGATCAATCAAATGATAATGGAAATGGATAATCCAAATGCCCATGTTTTCTAAAACCCTAAATCCTCAAAATAAATAATTATGCAAAGAAAATATTTTCCTAATTGCAAATCATGGAGAATACAAAAAGGTTTTCTTAACTATAGGTTTTCCAAATGGTTTCAAACTCAAGTTACTAGAAGTATCTACATTGCCAGCATTTATATATTTAAAACTATTTTAAAATCCCAAAATCAATCATAAGCATTTTCTTTTGCTATATCAAGAATTGAGAATGTTGAAATTTGGAATTTACATAGAAAAATATTTTTATTTCTGAAAACCTGAAATCTTATTAAACCCATTATTCAATTTTTTTTGAAAATAATAACAAGTGACTATTGGTCAATTATTTAAATTTTGAAAGTGTAATATTATAAATGTGTTTAAAACAACACATAAATGTTTCCTTTTGAAAGATATATATTTTACAAAACTATAGAATTTTGTTTGAGGTTAATTGGACTCATATTTTAAAAGTAATGATATAATTGTTAAAAGCACAAAAGGAAAAGAGAACACACACAAAAAAAGCAAACAGCAGGCCCAGCCCGTTTTCCTCTCTCTTACCCTCCCTCTCTCCCGCACGGTGCAGCAACAACCCGCTAGAAGCCCACTTCCTATCTACCGCTCGCGTGCGCGCCAAGGCCCAGCAAGCAGCCAGCAGCCCGCCAGGCGGGGCCGTGATGACGTCAGGCATGAGGTCAGCACATCTCCTTCCTCCCGTGCAAGAACAGAGTCCGTCTCGGGGATAATCCGTCGGGCGGATTTTCTTGCGACCCAAGCCACGAACCCTAGCCCCGATCCTTCCCTTAAAAAGCCCGAGAGCCCCTCTCCGTTTCCCCTCTTCCTATACTCGATATTGTGCCTCCAGGCCGTGGAAATTTCTCGCCGGACATCGGCAAACTCGCCGTCGTTCTTCGTCGCTCCCGGTCGCAACTAGCCACCGTGCCACCCTATTTCGTCCCCTCCTTCTTTCCCGTGTTCTGGCGCACCTCCTCATACCCTCCCCTGTTTTTCTTTCCACGCAGATTCGACGCAGCCGAGCTCGTCCGCGGAACACCAGAGTACGAGTCCTCCATCGACCTCCCGTCGTCGAACAAGGAAGCGCAGGTCCGCGCAATTGTGCCCATCGAGTCCGTCTTGTCGCGTCGCGCCTTGTCATCATCTCCATCGAGCCAAAACACCACGGGAGGGCCATCACCGTCGATTTCCGAGCCGCGGGTCACCGGAGTACCGCCGGAAACTCCATCACTGGCGACCTCGAGCTCTCCTTCGCCCAGCGCCGTCGGATCACAGCCAACGGCCCGCTAGAAGTATTTTACAAAACTATAGAATTTTGTTTGAGGTTAATTGGACTCATATTTTAAAAGTAATGATATAATTGTTAAAAGCACAAAAGGAAAACAGAACACACACAAAAAAAAGCAAACAGCAGGCCCAGCCCGTTTTCCTCTCTCTTACCCTCCCTCTCTCCCGCACGGTGCAGCAACAACCCGCTAGAAGCCCACTTACTATCTACCGCTCGCGTGCGCGCCAAGGCCCAGCAAGCAGCCAGCAGCCCGCCCCTCCCTTTCTGCCACTGCCAGGCGGGGCCGTGATGACGTCAGGCATGAGGTCAGCACATCTCCTTCCTCCCGTGCAAGAACAGAGTCCGTCTCGGGGATAATCCGTCGGGCGGATTTTCTTGCGACCCAAGCCACGAACCCTAGCCCCGATCCTTCCCTTAAAAAGCCCGAGACCCCCTCTCCGTTTCCCCTCTTCCTATACTCGATATTGTGCCTCCAGGCCGTGGAAATTTCTCGCCGGACATCGGCAAACTCGCCGCCGTTCTTCGTCGCTCCCGGTCGCAACTAGCCACCGTGCCACCCTATTCCGTCCCCTCCTTCTTTCCCGTGTTCTGGCGCACCTCCTCAAACCCTCCCATGTTTTTCTTTCCACGCAGATTCGACGCAGCCGAGCTCGTCCGCGGAACGCCAGAGTACGAGTCCTCCATCGACCTCCCGTCGTCGAACAAGGAAGCGCAGGTCCGCGCAATTGTGCCCATCGAGTCCGTCTTGTCGCGTCGCGCCTTGTCATCATCTCCATCGAGCCAAAAAACCACGGGAGGGCCATCACCGTCGATTTTCGAGCCGCGGGTCACCGGAGTACAGCCGGAAACTCCATCACTGGCGACCTCGAGCTCTCCTTCGCCCAGCGCCGTCGGATCACAGCCAACGGCCGAGATCAGATCGCGAAGAGGTATGCAGCCACAACCATTAGATCTGGATCTAACGATCCAGATCCATCCAACTTATCCACGTCACTGCCCAGTCAGCGTGCCACGCTAGCGCTTAGTCAGCAGGGTCCAGCCAACCACAGAACGCCACGTGGCCAGCATTACCCACTCGTTTTTCCGGAATAAAATTAAATAGGCAGTTTTGCAGAAACACCCCTACAACTTAGATCTATCATATCTTTTTAACAGTAGATCCAAATTAAGCAAACTTGCACTTTCTGAAATCAGCACAATAGGTAGAATCTGTTAGCACTGTCCAAATTCAAATTTTCGTAAATTAAATTTGTTCAAATTCAAATATGCTTGTTTGGTCATTTTTTGGCATAATTTAAATTCTGTAAATCCAATTTTTGCAAATAAAATATTTTTGGAGACCTTAGGATGTTTACTAACAGTCCCTTGTGTCCAAAACAATTTTTGGCTAAGTTAAAACGGTTTTGGTTGTTATATGCTCATTAGACTATTTCTGACTTAGCTTATTTTCTGTAATTATTTTCAATATGTTTTCTCTAGCTAATTTGTGCTAAGGAGTAACCTTAGACCAGAGAGACAAAGACCAAAGGCCTTAGAATATTTCTAAGTTATTTTTCCTAGTTGGCCCTCCTAGTTGAAAACCACTAAGTCTAGGCTTGTGAAAATCCATGGAGAGGATGTTACCATTGTCAACTTGAAGATTTTTAGCATGGAGAAAGAAGACCAATGAAGGAATTAGACAAGAAAACCAACTTTAGAAGAATCTCCAAGAAGTAGAATCACTTAGAAGAAATTCAAGAGGATCTTCTAGAAGACCAACCCCATCTCTCTCTCTTTTTCTCTAAGTCTTTTCTTCCCTTTCTTTTATGTTCCATTAGACTTTGTGGTGTGGCTAAGTTAGATTTAGACCAGCCACTAGTTTGTATGAAAACCACATAAAGTGTTAGAAGATTCAATGAAGTCCCCACACCAAGGAGGAAGCTACAAAGGATTCTGAAGATTTTCCAAGACCAGTGCTGAGAAGACTTAGAATTTGTTTTCAGGGTGATTGGTTTTGTCCAAGACTTAGAATTTGTTTTACAAGTGATATGATAGTATATGACCAAGAATTCAACAAGAATACTTTCATCAAGAAGAGAAACTTCAACTCAAGAAGAATACTCTCCCAGAAAATGAAGAAGAAGAGCAGATTTTACAAGTACTTTTAGGGAACTCTAGCAATCTCATCTATTTCTATTTCCATATGACTAAGTCCCTAGACTCAATAAGGAGGACTACAAGCAAGGCCATTGAAGACTTAACATCAGAAGAAACTCAAGGAGGCAAAAGAGGACTTGAAGAAAACAAGACAGAAATAGATTAGCCTAACACCTTTGTGCGATCTTATTGATCAAAGACCAACCCTTAGTCCCAAATGGAAACTAAATATTATGACTTAGTTTTATTTTGTGCATTAAAACTAAATGTTTTCACATGTTTTCATTTGCTATGTTTATTTCTTTGTATGTTTTCTTCATTTGTTTGTTAGCATGCTTGTTTATTCTGTTGTTGTGCTGTCAATGTATAGATTGTACGGAGAGAAACGTTCCATTTTGTGAAGAGATAGTTTAACTTCTTCACCAACTTCAAAGTCAAGTAACACATCATTAACTACCCATTATTTTCTATATGCATTAGTTAATTTTTGAGTAGTATGCATGATAGGAAATTTTACTAACTTATATTATGCTATGCTATTATCCTAGTAGTATGTAGCCATCCTTTTTACCTAGTTACTTTGTAGCCATTAAGCTTAGTAGATGCTTAGCATTGCTATTAATTTTTTTCATTAGATGTTGAGGAAAGTTCTAAGTACTAAGCTTAATGAACTACCTGGGTGGATTTGGTTGTTGGGTTGATGAGAGTTGAGTGTCGCCCCGAGGGGTGTTCACTTGCGGATTGCCACCCAGGAACAAAGAGATTACTATGTCCTTCTAAGTTTAGTAGCTTCCCATGCAATCTTTAGTCATATGGGCTCTGTCTTGATCAACTAAGTTGAATGAACTCACCAGTGCTTGACAAGAAGATGTAGGGGGTGTAGGTTGGAACGGGTCAAGCCGGATGGTGGTGGAATTTCTTCTGAAAGATCTCGTCTCGATCTTCTCCTTTCCTTAATGCACTCAGGGTGTATATGATGTTTGGGGTGATTTGAGTTTGAAGGTGAAAGTGCACAAACTCTGCAGAGTCAACAAACTAAGATCTTATCCGTGTCCCCGGTCATGGACAATTTGAGCATCTGGACAAGGAATGACGGAAGAATCTCATCATGCCAACTTCATAATAAAATTTTGATGGGTGAACATGGGAAGGAGATTTACCCTGGTCTCTATCAGTGGTACTCCTTAATTTAGTTCTGGTTCATTGGTTTATATCAGTGGTAACTTTTATAGATGAAAATGTTTTATGATAAAAGATAGGAGAAAACTGGCTTTATGCAAACTTAGCCAAAACTCCACTCAGCCAAATATGCATGTAGTATTAGTCTTGCCATTTATATCCACCATAGTGTTACTTGCCAATACATTAAATTGTACTGACTCCCTTGTGGCTGCATATTCCATATTGCAGATGAATCTGAAGACGAGTGAGGTTTCGTTCAGGATCTCGAGTCTATCGCCAACATGTTTTTTCCTGTGGCACATGAAGAAGATGGGCTTAATGTTGTACTATGTTTTCCGTTGTAATTCTGTTTTCTGCCAGTCTTCTAAGACTATGCAAGTTGTAATACTATTTTGTAAATACTGGATCATGCGATGTAATGGAATTTGATGCATTTGCATGATATTTCATTTTGTACTGTGGTGCTAGCATTTTATCCTGGGACTAGCACAATAACACATGTGTCCTTACATTACTTAAATGTGGGAACGCTACAGTGTAAGACTGCGTGACCCCAACACGAGGTTGGCAAGTTGCAATTCATCATTAAAGGTCTTGCAATGAGTTTGATCCTCTTAATTAAGAATTCGGCCAATCCATTTTGGGTGTGTACGTATGGAACAGAGTGCTGGACTTCAATCCCTAGGGCCATGCAATAGTCATTGAAAGCACGTGAGGAGAATTCTGCAGCATTGTCCGTGCAAATTGATTTAATTCGACTTTCTGGATAATGGGCCTGTAACTCAATTACTTCTCACATTATCTTGGCAAATGCATGGTTCTGTGTGGAAAGAAGGCACACATGTGACCATCGTGTAGAGGCGTCAATAAGAACCATGAAATATCAAAACGGTCCATACAATTGTTGGATAGGACCACAAATGTCTCCTTGAATGCGTTCAAGAAATTGAACTGGTTCATCTTGTATCTTGAGGTGTGATACGTCTCTAACGTATCTATAATTTCTGATGCTCCATGATAATATTATGCCAATTGCTACATGTTTTCTCCCTTCTTTATAGCATTTTTACATATTTTCCGGGACTAACCTATTAACAAGATGCCAAGTGCCAGTTCCTTGTTTTCTGCTGTTTTTTATTCCAGAAAAGTTGTTATGGAAATATTCTCGGAATTGGACTCCACAAAGCCCGAAGATCCTATTTTCCCCGGAAGCATCCAGAAGAACGAAGAGGTGTCGAAGACGGGCACCAGGGGGCCCACACCATGGGGTGGCGCCCCCCCTTGGCCGCGCCAGCTAGTGGTGTGGGGCCCCAAGGGCTCCACCGCCTTTGCCCTTTCGCCTATATATTCCCCTCCAATGGAAAACCCTAGGCACTAATGTCTACCCATGCTTCTATTCTTGTAGACAGTGTTGGGCCTCCAAGTGAAGAGGTTTGTAGAACAGCAGCAAGTTTCCCTTAAGTGGATCACCCAAGGTTTATCGAACTCAGGGAGGTAGAGGTCAAAGATATCCCTCTCAAGCAACCCTGCAATTAAGATACAATAAGTCTTGTGTCCCCAACACACCTAATACAATTGTCAATTGTATAGGTGCACTAGTTCGGCGAAGAGAGAGTAAAATGCAAGTAATATGGATGATAATAAGTTATAATAGCAATCTGAAATAAAAATGGCAGCAAGCAAACATGTATCAGAATAGGCGTAAAACGGCGTTTCAATGCTTGGAAATAAGACCTAGGGCTCCTACTTTCACTAGAGGACACTCTCAACAATGATCACATAATTGAATAACTAGATATCTTCTCTTCACTATGCTACTCTTAAGCACTCTCCGGTCGAATAACAACACCAATCCATGCGTAGGGCTTTAACTGCACTTCTCAGAGTAAGCACTTTCCCAACGAAGTAACCCCCATGCTATCACCATGGGACCGAGATGGTTCCGCGCAAACACCACAATTTCATAGGGTTACCCAACACAAAATATAAATATAATGCTAAACCACACGGTGCACACACTGTCACCTTTATACCGTGATCAAAGCGTTTACGTATATCTCATAACAAAAATCAATTGAGTAGCATAATCGATGAAGAATAATATCTACGAATTCAACTAGATTTCAAAGCTCACGATCACATATAGATCACACCATGGGAGAGAGAGATGAAACACATAGCTACCGGTAGAGCCCTCAGCCTCGGGGGAGAACTACTCCCTCCTCATCATAGGAGACAGCAACGACGATGGAGATGGCGGTGGAGTTGATGGAGATGGTTCCGGGGGCACTTCCCCGTCCCGGCAGGGTGCCAGAACAGAGATTTGTCCCCCGAAACTTGTCGGTGGCGGCGGCGGAGCTACAGATGTATTTTGTGGAAAAGGTCAATGTTCTTAGGGTTTATGCCTCGGGGGGAATATATAGGCGAAAGGGCAACGTCGGTGGGCGCCCGAGGGGCCCACACCACTAGACGGTGCATCCAGGGGGGAGCCCGCGCGAGCCTATGGTGTGGAGGCTCTAGGGCCCCCTCCGGGTCTCTTCAGAACTCCTGGATGCTTCCGGAACTTCTAAGAATTCTCCCTTTTGAATCATCCTATTCCAAGAATATTTCCAGAACAACTTTTCTGAAACTAAAAACAGCAGAAAACAAGGAACTGGCACTTGGCATCTTGTTAATAGGTTAGTCCCGGAAAACATGTAAAAATGCTATAAAGAAGGGACAAAACATGTAGCAATTGGCATAACATCATCATGGAGCATCAGAAATTATAGATACGTTGGAGACGTATCAAGCATCCCCAAGCTTAGTTCCTACTCGTCCTCGAGTAGGTAAACGATAAAACACAATAATTTCTTAGGTGACATGCTACTATCATAAACTTGATCATTATAATGTAAAAGCATATGTACGCTGAGATCATAGAACTTCAAACACAAAATTGATAAATAGAACTTTAATAATAAAGCATAGCAATCACTTTGCATCATGAAGAGTATCTCAAATAAAGGATCATGGATAATAATGCAAAGAAAGATAAACGTTTGTTTCAGGTATATAGAAAGCATGGCAAAGTGGTATTTCGCTAGTCCTTAACAGTGGGACAAAACATAAATGCCAGGGCACCTTCAAAGTTCATGAGGAAGACTAGAGAAAATAATTTAAAAACAAACAATATCACATCATGAATCAATTATTGATGTTTATGGGACAAATAGACATAGAACTCAGAATGGAAAAAATGCTCTCTCAACTGTGCATAAAGTTAGAATATGGAGACTCAACATAAAAGTAAAAGAAAGGCCCTTCGCGGAGGGAAGCAGGGATCACTCACGTGCTAGAGCTTTTTATTTTATTAAACAGAGGTATTAAAAGTTTGACACTCCTCCCATCCATCTTTCACAAACCATGGCTAACCGAATCCTCGGGTGCCTGCCAAAAATCACATACCATGGAGGAGTGTCTATATTTTGGGAGATGTATGCTAATGTCAACAAATGGTAAACAGAAAATACAGTACGTCACAAGCCAACTGGATTCACAAGAGCGTCTCCCATATGAAGGACGCATCTGGGTAGAAGGTCATCCCTCTTTCTCTTTTGTTTACAAAATTATGCTTTTACTGATAAATCAGGGGAAAAATAGTGAAGAGAATTTGTTTGCATTAATTTGGGGTTGGGCACCCCGCTGCCAGCTCTTCTATCATTTGGATAAGCGAATGAAGCCACTAGTATAGGGTGTGAGATCCAATCAACAAGTGAGATAAAGATTCTCCTTCGACGTCCTCATGAGCAAAAACAGGAACACAAAACAACAGTAATTTTGAAAGTTTTAAAGGTAGCACATGAGCAATTTACTTGGAGTGGCAGTTAAAAACCACATGTAGGTAGGTATGGTGGACATAATGGGAAAAATTTAGTTTTAGGGAGTTGTATGCACGAGTAGAGCTCGTACTAAGTACATGTGGACGCTAGCAGAAGACTGGGAACGACAAATCAAGAGAGCATAAGAGCCATAATCAAGCATAGCGACATAAACATCATTAATTAAATCATAAGCGGTAAGACAAGTTCAAAAACTAAGTGGTCATGGAGGCTATTCGTGACTGGTTCATAGTCATAAACATGGTGTTAGCATGCGCCAACTCAACCAAATAAAACATTCGAAAGAGAATACCATAAATTTATGATTTACTATGACAAGAACAACTCATGAATTTTTCAATGGCATATTAAACACTCTCAGCTATTTGAGGCTATTCATGCTACTCAATAACCACATGGTTTTAAAACTAAAATAAAATTTAGCATGGCATGAAAAAGTTCTAG
This sequence comes from Alopecurus myosuroides, assembly GCA_028641055.1. NCBI lineage: Eukaryota > Viridiplantae > Streptophyta > Magnoliopsida > Poales > Poaceae > Alopecurus > Alopecurus myosuroides. The sequence continues at coordinate 18,869 of JAPCYS010001912.1, forward strand.
CTAGAGTCTATTCAAGCTTCTACTTGCATCGTTATAAATTCTACCTCAAGCAGCAGTTTCTTTTCCCAACAAGCACCATACAAAATATGTTTTATTAAAAATACTCTACATGGTACAACAATAAAACATGAGAGTACTCAAATAACACTACTAAAACTAACAACTCTGAATAAGAGATGCATGAAAACAAAGGCTAAACACAGTACTAGCAAAAAGTGAACGCTCACAGAACACTAAGAATGAAAACTAGAGTGTTCTAAGAAATGAAAACGGAGCGTGTCTCTCTCCCACGCAAGTATGGTAAGATCCAACCATAAACTATATCAAAGAAAAATAAACAAACTGAAAATAAAAAATAAAAGACGCTCCAAGTAAAGAACATAAGATGTGACTGAATAAAAATATAGTTTCACTAGAAGTGACCTGATAAATTGTTGATGAAGAAGGGGATGCCTTGGGCATCCCCAAGCTTAGATGCTTGAGTATTATTGGAATTTTCTGTGATGTACCAGAGGGGCATCCAAAATCTTAGACTTTTCACTCTTTTTTATCACATCATATCATCCTCTTCTCTTGACCCTTGAAAACTTCCTTCACACCAAACTTCTCACAATCTTCATTAGCAACGTTAGTGCAATAGAAATAATAAATTCACATGGTTAAGTTTAAACACAATACTAACACTCATAAACACATTAGCTACTGTCACAACTTCTTTTAAAACTCTTTTTCTCAAAAGAATACCAAAGAAAGAGATTAAGAGACAAATGCAACTATTAGCAGAAATATGTCAAAACAGAACAACAGTTAAATATGATTTTTTTCGAATATCTTCCGTTGCACAAATCAAAAAGTGGTCCACTAATAAAAGTTGCGGAACTAGCTGAGGAATAATCACAAAAAACTTCATATCATTCTGATTTTCCAGAATTTTATACGATGTTTTACGGTGGACAGCAGAAATCTGTTTTCTGCGCAGAAATCCGAAAACCAACTCCAACTTTCGTCAGAAGCTTTACTTGGCACTACTAAAACATAAAAATAAATATACAGAGGATTTTTTACAGAAGTATACAACCCCTTGACTCAAAGAAAACAGAGAAAAACAGTGCAAAAATAAAAAAAAGTTATCTCCCAAGAAGTGCTTTTCTTTAAAGCCTTTTAGCTAGGCATGATAATCTGAGAAGATGCTCACATGAGAAATATGAATTGAAGCAAAAGAGAGCATAAAGAAGAAAATGTAAAACACATTTAATTCTAACCCACTTCCTATGAAAAATAATCTTGTGGAAAAACAAGTCATGAAAACACAAAGCAACACACATAGGAAAGAAAAACAGGTGCAACTTCATAATTTTCAACATAAAGAGGGGAAACTTGATATTATTGAGATGCTTGAAACTATGTTTCCCTCTCTCATAATAATTTTCAGTAACATCATGGATAAAATTAACAATATAACTATGACAAGAAACATTCTTATCATGAGCCACATGCATAAAAGAATTAATACTCTCCACATAAGCATAGTCATTATTATTAATAGTAGTGGGAGCAAATTCAAAAAAATAGCTATCATTATTATTATCATCACCATAATCATTAAATATAGGAGACATTTTGCAATCATAATTAATTTTCTCCTCAATAGTAGGTGGATTGAAAATATCATATTTATCATTGCAAACAGGTGGAACTAGAATACCACAATCATTATAATTATCATATTTTGGAGGCAAAGTATCATCAAAGTAAATTTGTTCCTCCATGCTTGGGGGACTAAAAATATCACTTTCATAAAAACTAGCTTCCCCAAGCTTTGACTTTTCCATAGCATTAGCAATAATGGTGTTCAAAGAATTCATACTAAAAACATTGCCACTAGCATGCAAATAAAGCTCCATAGGTTTTCTAATTTTCTTTTCAAACACTTCATGTCCTAACTCAAGATAAATATTATAAAGCTCTTTCATATTTTTGTTGTTTTCCATTAAGCCTAACTAGTGAAAATAAAATCAAGAAACAAAAAGATATAATTTCAGGATCTAAAGGAAATAACTTTGAGCACTTACACCCGAGGATGTGAGTACCTTTTACCTTACCTCCCCGGCAACGGCGCCAGAAAAGAGCTTGATGTCTACGCGCGCTTCTATTCTTGTAGACAATGTTGGGCCTCCAAGTGCAGAGGTTTGTACAACAGCAGGAATTTTACCTTAAGTGGATCACCCAAGGTTTATCGAACTCAGGGAGGTAGAGGTCAAAGATATCCCTCTCAAGAAACCCAGCAATTAAGATACAAGAAATCTCTTGTGTCCCCAACACACCTAATTCAATTTTCAGTTGTATAGGTGCACTAGTTCGGCGAAGAGAGAGTAAAATGCAAGTAATATGGATGATAATAAGTTATAATAGCAATCTGAAATAAAAATGGAAGCAAGCAAACATGTAGCAGAACAGGTGGAAAACGGTGTTTCAGTGCTTGGAAATAAGGCCTAGGGCTCCTACTTTCACTAGAGGACACTCTCAACAATGATCACATAATTGAATAACTAGATATCTTCTCTTCACTATGCTACTCTTAACCACTCTCCGGTCGAATAATAACACCAATCCGTGCGTAGGGATTTAACAACACTTCTCAGAGTAAGCACTTTCCCAACGAAGTAACCCCCATGCTATCACCGTGGGACCCATATGGTTCCACGCAAACACCACAATTTCATAGGGTTGCCCAACACAAAATATAAATATAATGCTAAACCACACGGTGCACACACTGTCACCTTTACACCGTGATCAAAGCGTTTACGGAGATCTCATAACAAAAACCACTTGAGTAGCATAATAGATGAAGAATAATATCTACGCATTCAACTAGATTACAAAGCTCACGATCACATATAGATCACACCATGGGAGAGAGAGATGAAACACATAGCTATCGGTAGAGCCCTCAGCCTCGGGGGATAACTACTCCCTCCTCATCATAGGAGACAGCAACGGCAATGGATATGGCGGTGGAGTTGATGGAGATGGTTCCGGGGGCACTTCCCCGTCCCGGCAGGGTGCCAGAACAGAGATCTATCCCCCGAAACTTATCGGTGGCGGCGGCGGAGCTACGGATGTATTTTGTGGAAAAGGTCGATGTTCTTAGAGTTTATGCCTCGGGGGGAATATATAGGCAAAAGGGCAACGTCGGTGGACGCCCGAGGGGCCCATGCCACTAGCCGGTGCGGCTAGGGGGGAGCCCGCGCGAGCCTATGGTGTGGGGGCTCTAGGACCCCCCCTCCGGGTCTCTTCGGGACTCCTGGATGCTTCCGGAACTTCTAAGACTTACGGCTTTTGAATCATCCAATTCCGAGAATATTTCCAGAACAACTTTTCTGAAACTAAAAACAACAGAAAATAGGGAACTGGCACTTGGCATCTTGTTAATATCTTAGTCCCGAAAAAGGTGTAAAAATGCTATAAAGAAGGGACAAAACGTGTAGCAATTGGCATAATATCATCATGGAGCATCAGAAATTATAGATACATTGGAGACGTATCAGGCACCTGATCAAATATCCCCGAAAAGTTCCGCAGCCGTCGTCATTGTCAACCCTAGATCATTGTGGTTCTGAAGTTGTCTCCCGCACCCTGCCGGAGAGGAGATCATCACCGGAGGCCTCTTCATCACCATGCATGCCTCTGAAGTGATGCGTGAGTAGTTCATCCTTGGACTACGGGTCCGTAGCAGTAGCTAGATGGTTGTCTTCTCCTCATATGCCTCCATGTTTAGATCTCGTGAGCTGCCTAACATGATCAAGATTGTTCTTATGTAATTATAGATGCTGTGTTTGCTGGGATCCGATGAATATTGAACTTATGCCAAGTTGATTATAGTCTTTATTGCATATGTTATTTGTGATCTTGCATGTTTTCCGTTGCTAGTGGTTTCTCTGGCCAAGTAGTTGCTAGTGACTCCAAGAGGGAGTATTTATGCTCGATAGTGGGTTGATGCCTCCTTTTCGCCTGTGCTCGAGTGACAGAAACGTGACGGGGGAGGATGTGTTGTTGCCACTAGGGAAAAAACAACGGTGTGAGTGCCCGCGTGTACAATCATTGCTTCTAATGAAACTATATTTTTGACTGATATTTTATTTTATTAAACAGAGGTATTAAAAGTTTGACATTTATGGAGGAATATATATTTTAGGAGAGGTGTATGCTAGTGTCAACGAATGGTAAATAGACAATACAATACGTCACAAGCCAACTGGATTCACAAGAGCGGCTCCCATGGTGAAGGACGCAACTGGTGTAGAAGGTCATCCCTTTTTCTCTTTTGTTTACACAATTATGCTTTGACTGATATGACCAGGGGCAAAAATAGTTAAGAGAATTTGTTTGTATTAATTTGGGGCTGGGCATCCCGCTGCCAGCTCTTCTATCATTTGGATAAGCGGATGAAGCCACTAGTCCAGGGTGTGAAATCCAATCAACAAGTGAGATAAAGATTCCCCTCGTGAGCAAAAACAGGAACACAAAGCAGGAATAATTTTGAAGGTTTTAAAGGTAACACATGAGCAATTTACTTTGGAATGGCAGTTAAATACCACATGTAGGTAGGTATGGTGGACACAATGGGAAAAAATTTGGTTTAAGGGATTTTGGATGCACGAGTAGAGCTCATACTCAGTACAGGTGGAGGCTAGCAAAAGACTGGGAGCGACAAATCAAGAGAGCGTAAGAGCCATAATCATGCATAGCGACATAAATCATATTAAAACATAAGCAGTATCACAAGTTCAAAAACTAAGTGGTCATGGAGGCTATTCGTGACTGGTTTGTAGTCATAAACATGGTGTGATCATGCGCCAAGTCAACCAAATAAAACATTCGAAAGAGAATACCATATATTGATGCTTTACTATGACAAGAACAACTCATGAATCTTTCAAAACATATTAAACACTCTCAGATATTCGAGGCTAATCATTCTACTCAATAACCACAAGGATTTAAAACTAAAATAACATTTAGCATGGCATGAAAAAAGTTCTAGCCACGGTCTATACAAGCTTCTACTAGTACTGTTATAGATTCTACTTCAAGCAACAATTTTCTTTCTCCCAACAAGGACCATACAAAACATGCTTTAACAAAAATACTCTTTATGATACAGAAAGCAAACATGAGAGCATTCAAATAATACTACTAAAACTAACAGCTCTGATAAGAGATTCATGCAAAACAGGAGCTAAATAAATGCAGCAGCCAAACGGAGACTAAGAATACAACATATTCTCATGAAAAAGCGGAGCGTGTCACTCTCCAATAAAAGAATGCTGGGGTCCAACCAAGCTAATTATGAAGACTAAGAATACAACGTATTCTCATGAAAAGGCGGAGCGTGTCACTCTCCAATAAAAGAATACTGGGGTCCAACCAAGCTAATTATGAAAGTAAAAACAAACTGAAAGCCAAAGCAAACTGAAAACAAAAAAAAGGCGCTCGAGGTAAAGCACATAAGATGCGAACGAATAAAAATATAGTTTCACTAGAAGTGACCTGATAATTTGTTGATGAAGAAGGGGATGCCTTGGGAATCCCCAAGCATAGATGCTTAAGTCTTCTTAGAATTTGCTGGGATGTACCACCGGGACATCCCCAATCTTAGCATTTTCACTCTTCTTGATCATATCATATCATCCTCTTCTCTTGACCCTTGAAAACTTCCTTCACATAAAAAATCTCACAATCTTCATTAGCAACGTTAGTGAAATTGAAATAATAAACTCACATGGTTCAGTTTCAACACAAGACTAGTAATCGAAAACACATTAGATACTATAACAACTTCTTTTAAAACTCTTCTTCTCAAAAGAACACCAAAAGAAAGAGATTAAGATGCAAATGCAATAAATGGCAGAAATCTGTCAAAAAACAGAACAGCAGGCGGAGATCGATTTTTTCGAAAATCTTCTGTTGCTCAAATAAAAAAGTAGTCATATAAGAGAAGTTTCGTATATAACTCAGTAATAAGTACAAAAAATCTCAGGTCATTTTGAATTTTGTGTGGATTTTAAAGGAATTAACAGTGGACATCAGAAATCTGTTTTCTGCGCAGAAATCCGAAATATAGTGTCAACTTTCCACTAGAGGATTTACTTGGCTCAACAAAAACACAAAAGAAAAGATACAGAGGGGTTTCTAAGGAAATATACAACACCCAGGTGCAAATCATACCAAAGAAAACAAAGAAAAACAGAATGAAAAAAGAGAAATAAAACGGGTTGTCTCCCGGTAGCGCTTTTCTTTAACGCCTTTCATCTAGGCATAAAAGGGCAACTCAAGTATTTTCAAGTGAATCATTCAAATCAAGGTTTGGAAACTCTTTAATAATGAATTGTATTTTATCCAAGTGGGTTTCAGAGGCTCCTCTCTTAGTATTTTTAGGCTTACTATTTTCATCAAATAAATTCCTAGGAACAATCCAATCAAAATTATTTTCTTGGGCATCGTGAAGTGCCATTAATTTAAAGGGGATTGTTATTTTATCCTCATTTTCGTTATTAGATTCAGTTTTTTCTAGAGCACCAACAATGTCTACATATGAGCCAAGCATATTAAAACGATCAAAGACTTTTCTAGCTTCTATAGCAACATCTCCAAATTCTTTTAGCATAGTTTCTAATATGAAGTTTCTTTTCTCAACATCTTCAATGCTGTTCAAGTTGAGGATCATATGTTGTATCATGGGATGAAGGTTAACAAACCTAGCTTCTAGCATGTGAACTAAAGAAGTTGCAGCAGTCTCATAATTGGGAGCAAGTTCTACAATGGATTTTTCCTCAAAATTATCATGCTTACTAACATGATCAAAGAACTCTTTAATAGTGTCCTTTACAAGTATAGAACCACTTCCCAATGGCAAATCTTTCAAAGTAAATTTAGGGAGCAACATGATGAGAAATTAAACTTAAGAACAGAAAAAGCAAGAATAATAGCAAGCAAATAAAAAACAGCTATAAAGTAAACTAATTTTTTTGTGTTTTTAATATAGAGAATAAAAACAAGACAAAAATAAAAACAAGACAATAAACAAAATAAAGAGATTGGGAGTGAGATACTCCCCTTGCTAGAAGACTTCCTTCTCCCCGGCAATTGCGCCAGAAAAATTCCTTGATGGTGCAGATCTTGGACTCGTTGGGAGACCCCAAGAGGAGGGTGTGATGAGCACAACGGTAGGAAGTTTTCCCCTTAGTTAAGAACCACGGCTATCAATCCAGTAGGAGAAGAAGGATCTTCGGAAGGTTGATGCCACTGACGGTGGTGCTGGCGCTTCACCGGTGTCAGCAACAACGTGGAACCTGCACACAACTCAACCAAAATACTTTGCCCCAACGGTACAGTGAGGTTGTCAATCTCACCGGTCTTGCTAAAAACAAAGATTAGACGTATAGTGTGAAAAAATGATATATGCTTGCAGTAAGTAAAGAAAGCAGTAAATAGTTGTGGTTTGTTTAACAGTGTGGAAAATGGACCGGGGTTCATAGGTTCACTAGTGGTGTGTCTCCATAAAAGATAGCATGTTGGGTGAACAAATTACAGCTGGGCAATTGACTAATAGAGGTTGCACCATAGTGCACATATATGACATGAAGACTACTATGATATTTAGTGCGGGCATTACAACAATATACATAGACCGACATCCATCTGCATCTATGACTAATAATCCACCCTTAGGTTATCATCCGAACCCCCTTAGGTATTAAGTTGCAAGCAATAGATAATTGCATTAAACAAAGTGTGTAATGTAAGCAAAAGCAAAAGCAAACTAAAAAAAAAAACGCTCCAGGTAAAGCACCTAAGATGCGAACGAATAAAAATATAGTTTCAGTAGAAGTGACATGATAATTTGTTGATGAAGAAGGGGATGCCTTGGGCATCCCCAAGCTTAGACGCTTGAGTCTTCTTGGAATTTGCTGGGATGTACCACCGGGCATCCCCAAGATAATGTGTTTTTGAGTGTTAGGCTTGTGTTGAAACCGAACCATGTGAATTTATTATTTCGATTGCACTAACGTTGCTAATGAAGATTGTGAGAAGTTTGGTGTGAAGGAAGTTTTCAAGGGTCAAGAGAAGAGGATGATATGATGTGATCAAGAAGAGTGAAGAGCCTAAGCTTGGGGATGCCCCGGTGGTACATCCCAGCAAATTCCAAGAAGACTCAAGCGTTTAAGCTTGGGGATGCCCAAGGCATCCCCTTCTTCATCGACAAATTATCAGGTCACTTCTAGTGAAACTATATTTTTATTCGGTCACATCTTATGTGCTTTACTTGGAGCGTCTTTTATTTTTGTTTTTAGTTTGTTTTTATTTTTTACAATAAGATTGGTTGGAGCCCAGCATTCTTTTATTGGAGAGTGACACGCTCCGCTTTTTCATGGGAATACTTTGTATTCTTAATCTTTGTATGGCTGCTGCATTTATATAGCTCTTTTTTTTGCATGCATCTATTATTAGAGCTGTTAGTTTTAGTAGGGTTATGTGAGTACTCTCATGTTTGCTTGCTGTATAATAAAGAATATTTTTGCTAAACATATCTTGTATGGTGCTTGTTGGGAAAAGAAACTGCTGCTTGAAGTAGAATATATAACGGTGCACGTAAAAGCTTGTGTAGAGTGTGGCTGGAACTTTTTCATGCCATGCTAAATGTTATTTTAGTTTTAAAGCCTTGTGGTTATTGAGTAGCCTCAAATAGCTGAGAGTTTTTGATATGCCATTGAAAGATACATGAGTTGTTCTTGTCATAGTAAAGCATAAATTTATGGTATTCTCTTTCGAATGTTTTATTTGGTTGACTTGGCGCATGCTCACACCATGTTTATGACTATGAACCAGTCACGAATAGCCTCCATGACCACTTAGTTTTTTAACTTGTGATACCGCTTATACTTTCATTAATGATGTTTATGTCGCTATGCATGATTATGGCTCTTATGCTCTCTTGATTTGTCGCTCCCAGTCTTTTGCTAGCCTCCATTTGTACTGAGTATGAGCTCTACTTGTGCATCCAACTCCCTAAAACCATAGTTTTCCCATTGTGTCCACCATACCTACCTACATGTGGTATTTAACTGCCACTCCAAGTAAATTGCTCATGTGCTACCTTTAAAACTTTCAAAATTACTCATGTTTTGTGTTCTTGTTTTTGGTCACGAGGACGTCAATGGAGAATATTTATCTCACTTGTTGATTGGATTTCACACCCTGTACTAGTGGCTTCATCTGCTTATCCAAGTGATAGAAGAGCTGGCAGCGGGGTGCCCAGCCCCAAATTAATGCAAACAAATTCTCTTCACTATTTTTACCCCCGATTTATCAGTCAAAGCATAATTGTGTACACAACAGAGAAAGAGGGATGACCTTCTACCCAGATGCGTCCTTCATATGGGAGATGCTCTTGTGAATCCAGTTGGCTTGTGACGTACTGTATTTTCTGTTTACCATTCGTTGACATTAGCATACACCTCTCCTAAAATATAGACACTCCTCCACGGTATGTGATTGTTGGCAGGCACCCGAGGATTCGGTTAGTCATGGTTTGTGAAAGATGGATGGGAGGAGTGTCAAACTTTCAATACCTCTGTTTAATAAAATAAAAATCTCTAGCACATGAGTGATCCCTACTTCCCTCCGCGAAGGGCCTTTCTTTTACTTTTATGTTGAGTGTCCATCTTCTAACTTTATGCACAATTGAGAGAGCATTTTTGCCATTCTGAGTTTTACGTGCATTTGTCCCATAAACATCAATAATTGATTCATGATGTGATATTGTTTGTTCTCAAATTATTTTCTCTAGTCTTCCTCATGAACTTTGAAGATGTCCTGGCATTTATGTTTTGTCCCACTCTTAAGGACTAGCGAAATACCACTTTGCCATGCTTTCTCTATACTTGAAACAAACGTTTATCTTTCTTTGCATTATTATTCATGATCCTTTATTTGAGATACTCTTCATGATGCAAAGTGATTGCTATGCTTTATTATTAAAGTTCTATTTATCATGTTTGTGTTTAAAGTTCTATGATCTCAGATTACATATGCTTTTACATTATAATGATCAAGTTTATGTTAGTAGCATGTCACCTCAGAAATTATTGTGTTTTATCGTTTACCTACTCGAGGACGAGTAGGAACTAAGCTTGGGGATGCTTGATACGTCTCCAACGTATCTATAATTTCTGATGCTTCATGATAATATTATGCCAATTGCTACATGTTTTCTCCCTTCTTTATAGCATTTTTACATGTTTTCTTGGACTAACCTATTAACAAGATGCCAAGTGCCAATTCCCTGTTTTCTGCAGTTTTTTATTTCAGAAAAGTTATACTGGAAATATTCTCGGAATTGGACCCCCACAAAACCCGAAGTGCTTATTTCCCCCGGAAACATCCAGAAGACCGAAGAGGAGTCGAAGACGGGCACCAGGGGGCCCACACCATGGGGTGGCACGCCCCCCTCTTGGTCGCGCCGGCTGGTGGTGTGGGCCCCCTAGGGATCCACCGCCTTTGCCCTTTCGCCTATATATTCCCCTCCGATGGAAAACCCTAGACACCTGATGAAATATCTCCGAAAAGTTCCGCAGCCGCTGTCGTCGTCAACCCTAGATCAGGGGGTTCTGAAGCTGTCTCCCGGCACCCTGCCGGAGAGGAGATCATCACCGGAGGCCTCTTCATCACCATGCCTGCCTCCGGAGTGATGTGTGAGTAGTTCATCCTTGGACTATGGCTCCATAGCAGTAGCTAGATGGTTGTCTTGTCCTCATATGTCTCCATGTTTAGATCTCGTGAGCTGTCTAACATGATCGAGATTGTTCTTATGTAATTCTATATGATGTGTTTGCTGGGATCCGATGAATATTGAACTTATGCCAAGTTGATTATAGTCTTTATTGCATATGTTATTTGTGATCTTGCATGCTTTCTGTTGCTAGTGGTTGCTCTGGCCAAGTAGTTGCTAGTGACTCCAAGAGGGAGTATTTATGCTCGATAGTGGGTTCATGCCTCCTTTTCGCCTGTGCTCGAGTGACAACGTGACGGGGGAGGATGTGCTGTTGCCACAAGGGAGAAAACAACGGTGTGAGTGCCCGCATGTACAATCATTGATTACTTTACACACATTGTTTAATGCAATTATCTATTGCTTGCAACTTTATACCTAAGGGGGTTCGGATGATAACCTGAGGGTGGATTATTAGTCATAGATGCAGTTGGATTACGGTCTATGTATATTGTTGTAATGCCCGCACCAAATATCATAGTAGTCATCATGTCATGAATGTGCACTACGGTGTAACCTTTATTTGTCAATTGCCTAGCTGTAATTTGTTCACCCAACATGCTATCTTTTATGGAGAGACACCACTAGTGAACCTATGAACCCCGGTCCATTTTCATACACTGCTGAACAAACCACTACAATTTTCTGCTTTCTTTACTTATTGCAAGCATACACCATTTTCCACACTATACGTCTAATCTTTGTTTTCAGCAAGACCGGTGAGATTGACAGCCTCACTGTACCGTTGGGGCAAAGTATTTTGGTTGTGTTGTGTGCAGGTTTCGTGTTGTTGCTGACACCGGTGAGGTGCCATCACCACCGTCAGAGGCATCAACCTTCCGAAGGTCCTGTTTCTCCTACTGGATTGATAACCTTGATTCTTAACTAAGGGGAAAAATCCTACCGCTGTGCTCATCACACCCTCCTCTTGGGGTCTACCAACGAGTGCAAGATCTGCACCATCAAGGTGCAAAGGCCTCGGAATAAGCTTTCCTTTGGTATATGATGCGCACACAAAATCCGTTGACTGAGGAAATTTGGACTCTTGCAAATTATGACTAATGGAATTGCTAGTAATCTTCCTCATCATCCCGATACCGGGATGGCCTAGACGATCATGTCGGGTTTTGAATGCGTTAACATTTTGGAAAATTACATTGTAAGCAACATGTTCTATAGGATTAATGTACGTATAGTACATTCCAGACGATAGAGAAGGAATTTTTTCAAGTACTTGCTTGCCATATCCGTGATCTTTTGTGAAGAGTAAATATTCCTCTTTGTTGTCTTCATGGGTTTCAATGTGAAAACCATTCTTACGGATATCTCGATAACTTATTAGGGTACGTGAAGAATCAGGATACAATAATGCATCCTCAATTTTCACTTGTGTACCGCCTGGGGGGTAAATATGGCATGTCCAGTGCCAACAATTACCGTACCGCGTCCAGCGATAGTCAAAATATCACCATTCATCTTTTTTAGACTTTGGAAATATTTCAACTCCCTCAGTATGGAGTTTGTGGTAGCAGCGTCCACAAGGCATAATTCAACCTACATCGGATTGTCCCCATAGAGAACTTTTTCCTCGATACTACCTCGTATATCTTCTCGTTTCGATCTGGTCGGAATCGTTCAACGGAGGGCTGCTGACAATGTGTAGGAAGAAAATAGAGGGATAGAGAAGTGAATGAATGAATCAAGAGTTGTCTTTATTGATGATCGTATCCAATATTTATACAAGGTGAAAGGGCGCTTCCAAAGGATGTGTCGTTTCCATAGTCGGTTCCTGGAGGCGCTGCTCCAGGATACTAACTGCCTACGGTTCCCACAATCGTGGGTTACAAGTGCGGGGATTATCCCCTGAAATAAATAGGAAATAATTATTTCTAACATGAAGAACCCACTGATACGTCTCAAATGTATCTATAATTTTCGATGCTCCATGCTTGTTTTCTATCCAATACATTTATGGTTTCACATGTTTTCTTTCATTTTCCGGACGTTTTCATGGACTAACCTATTGACAAGATGCCACATACCCAATTCATGTTTTTTCTGTTTTAGATTTCAGAAAAGTTGTTCTGAAATTATTTTCGGAATTGGACGAAACAAAAGATAAAAGTCTTAGAATTCCCGACACGTCAACAAAGTTTCATGAACGTAGGAACAAAAAGCATGGAAAGAAATGGTAGGACAAAAAGCTCCATTGACATAGGAAAAAAAGATTGGAACAAAAGCTCGAAACAAAAAATCTCCATGGAGATAGGAACCAAAAATGTGTATAGAGGAACAAAGTTTCATAGAGATAGGAACAAAAGCTCGGACAACAAAAGTTAGAAACAAAAGTTCAGGAAAGATAGGAACACATAATCTATAGAGAAGAACAAAGTTTCATAAACACATGAACAAAAGCTCAAAAATAAATGGTAGGAGCAAAAGCTCCATTGACATAGGAAAAAAAGCTTGGAACAAAATTTCGGAACAAAAATTCTTCATAGAGATAGGATCCAAAAATGTACAAAGTTTTATAGAGATAGGAACAAAAACTAGCTAGCTGTAATCTGAAGTTTGACTAGTTCACATGGCACAAACATGGTATTTTACTTCCTGGTATTACTTGCAAGAGAAATAATGGAAACTCCAATTGTATACTTTTGTTTAAGCATGCCAAAAAAAATCACATCATTTCAACTATCTAGTTTTAACCTGAAGTTTGTCTAGCTCACATGGCACAAACATGATATTTTACTTCTTGGTATTATTTGCAAGAGAGAGAATGGAAACTCCTGGTGTATCCTTTTGTTTAAGGATGCTAGAAAATTTTCACATCATTTAAACTATCTAGTTGCAACCCAAAGTTTGTCTAGTTCACATGGTACTTGAGAATTTTTTCACACCATAGTTGTAACCGAAGGAACTTGGTTAAGATAAATAAGCACATGAACAAGGTAAAGTAGTGGTAATTTCTATAAAATATCATGCCATGGTGCTTGATAATACAATTCTAAACTTGGGCTGCATCTTGAACATCAGGCTAAAAAACTTGGTTAAGATCGATGAAAGATCTTCTTTGACCGTTAACCGAAATAGGCTTGCGCCCAGCTATATAAATATAGCAACCATACAATACAATCGTGAGACCAAAGCAGGGGCAAACAACACAATCAACAGCAAAAGAAAAACAAGAGAACAAAAGAACTAATGTCAGCAACGCCAGATCGACTAAAACGTTGTCTCGGACACCTCTGTATTTGACGTGTTGTGCACCAAGGAGCACCTTCAAGAAGGGTGACGACGGCGACGCTGCTGCTGCCTAGACTGATCTTTTTTGACCGTTGTCTTAAAGATCTACCATCTCCTCGGGTTCAACATCGTCTCCTTCATCATCTGGTGATGAGGAGTTCAAGTCCAGAAGCATGACATTGTTGCTGGCTGTGCAACTGGTCTAGATTGATTGTGTTGGACTCTTGGTAGCCGGTTTAGATAGTAGTTCTCTATTCGTCCCATATTATTTTTCGTAAAAAATGGATGTATCTAGACTTATTTTGGTAGTAGAGCATCTATTTTTGCGACGGAAGTAATATCGGACGGAGGGAGTAGTATTTATAGAAAATGTCTTCTCAGCATCTTGTAAATTTAAAACTATAGTTGCCGTTGTATTTTCATTTTACTGGCTTTAATGTGTGGTAAAAATGGAGTTAAAATAGTAGAGTGCTACTTCTGCTAGTTTTGGCGCTAAATAGCAAGACGGGAATGGTAATTTCTGTGCAATCTTCTTGGATGCCATTAGTTAGGGCCTCTTTGATTTATAGGACAGGAAAAGTATAGCAATAGGAAAAACTTAAGATTGCAATGTCATGACCACTTCAATCCTATAGGATCTGGTATGCACCAAAGTTTGTTTGATTTCATCAAAGGAATTATAAAAAGAGGTAGGAGTGGATGCTAGATTTTCTATAGAAAGTAGTACAAAATTCCTATGGGAAAAAATCCTATAGGATCTCATCCTACAAATCAAATGGTTAAGCTAGAAAAATTTCATGTAGGATCAAATCCTCAAAAATTCCTACACAATTATTTTGAATCAAAGAGCCCTTAAGCCTAGTTGAATCGAAGGGGTGCATTGTTTCTTGTGACGTAATAATTGCCATGCATGTTTGGTGTATGAGGTCTGTCCCAATGCACCGTCTCTTAGCACGTTATCATATGTATAATAAAACTTAAGACTAGTCATAATGGGGAGTATCATATACTAGTATCATGCATATGATACTAGTCTATGTTACCACTTTCACAGTGCATAGTAACATATTTGTGGTATCATATACTAGTATATTTATTAGCTTATAGACTCATCTTGTCTTGAAAAGCGTTATGTTACGGTATCTACCTATGATACCACTAACACCTCTCTCCTCATTAAATGAGTGCCACATCATCTTTTTTGCCTATGTGGCACTTATGATACCACCTATGTTACTCCCATTGTGGCTAGTCTAAGAGACAACATGTACAATGCATTGTATCTTAGACTAGTCACAATGGGGAGTTTCATACACTAGTATCATGCACATGATACTAGTCTATGTTACTACTCCCACAATAGGTAGTAACATGTTTGTGGTATCATATATTGCTGCATTTATTGTAACGTAGACTCATTTTGTCTCGTAATGCGTTATGTTACGGTAACTACCTATGATACCACCATCACCTCTCTCCTCATTAATTGCAGTGCCACCTCAGTTTTTTGCCAACATGGCATGCATGATACTATCTATGATATCCCCATTGTGGCTACTCTTAGATGTTGTATCTAAATTAATGATTTTGGCCTCATGCATGCATTTGATTGGCCTAGAGACTTTTTTTTTCATATGGCCACGTGCCAAGGTTGTATCTCTCTTCATTAACTATAGTGCCACATAAGCAAAATGTTTATGAAACCGTGCTAAGACACTTGCATTGGGATAGGCCTGATGAGTACTACTGTACTACTAGCCTGATTTGTCTGAATATCTTAATTTTTAAGATGTACTACTCACTCCTGCTAAATTAAAACTGAGACTAGCCACAATGGGAGTAACATAGGTGGTATCGTAAGTGCCACATAAACAAAAAAGATGATGTGGCACTCATTTAATGAGAAGAGAGGTGTTAGGCCTTCCGTAATGGGGTATCTTAGCGCGGGATCATAGGTAATTTGCTTACGTGGCACCCTATTTAATGATGAAAGAGATTGTAGTTGTATCTTATATAAGATACAACTCTTGCACGAGATCATAGGCAAAAAAGAGTGATAGGCCAATCACAAGCAAGTATTAGGCCAAAATCATTTAATACTACTTGACTTAGATACAACGTATAAGATACAATGCATTAGGGTGGTCGTTTCTTAATTTTTTCTTCTACCTATAATAGCGCGCTAAGATACAATGCATTACGGAAGGCCTTAGACTAGTCACAATGGGGAGTATCATATACTAGTATCATGCATATGATACTAGTCTATGTTACCACTTCCACGATGCATAGTAACATATTTGTGGTATCATATACTAGTATATTTATTAGATTATAGACTCATCTTGTCTTGGAAAGCGTTATGTTACGGTATCTACCTATGATACCACTAACACCTCTCTCCTCATTAAATGACTGCCACATCATCTTTTTTGCCTATGTGGCACTTATGATACCACCTATGTTACTCCCATTGTGGCTAGTCTTAGTGGTATCATAGGTAGATACTGTAACATAACGCTTTCCAAGATAAAAATGAGTCTATAAGCTAATAAATATACTAGTATATGATACCACAAATATGTTACTATGCATTGTGGAAGTAGTAACATAGACTAGTATCATATGCATGATACTAGTATATGATACTCTCCATTGTGACTAGTCTAAGCAAAATGTCCATGAAACCGTGCTAAGACACTTGCATTGGGATATGTCTGATGAGTACTACTGTACTAC
>JAPCYS010003736.1:0-35668 GCA_028641055.1 Alopecurus myosuroides
TTGGTGATGGATTCTGTGATCATAGATAACTTGAACAGAATGGGTAAAACTTGTTGATAACAAATGAAGGATGTCTCCTCTACTAAGTCGAGAGGGGTGATCATTGTAGCATGAGATAGTCTGGGAATGAGAAGGATTTGGTGGAATACAAGAGGATGATGATTTCAGTAGCTGGGTAGCTTCCTCATCTGTTTTGAAAATAATCCATGAGACGTGCTATACTTCCTCGAGCCGGAAAACAAACATTGCTTTACGAAAATTAGCCTTCATAAAACCCTTTATAAAAATGGCAGATTTATAATAGGTTAACTAAGTCTTGTTGAGTACCTCCCGTACTCAGGTTTGCTCAAATTTGGTTCAGGTGAAGTATTACTCCAATGGTGGTGATTTCGACGTGGACATCGACGAGTAGTTTGGGGTTCCCAGGTAGCAGCCTGGAATCTATTCCTGTAGTTTCATACGACTTGTGGATGCTTTGATATGCATAGTTGGTTATGCCTAGCATGGGCACAAGGAGTAGTAGTACCGATGTTATCCGGCCTGTGTGCCGATGAGTCCGATCTACCTGCTGTTGTTTGTTGCTGCTGGTCCATGACTAGGAGCGCATAACAATATGTATACCTCTGGGTACAGGGTCGTGGCATCCATCTTGTTGATCATTGTTTGGAGTGTCTTGGGGGTCCCTTGGGGGTTCATACCTGGGTAAATAATGGACAAGCACTTGAGGTAGCTAACTATTCACCGAATGTGCGATGTCATGTAAGAAGAAGAGCGAGTTCACCTTGATTCAAAGTGCATTGATTTGAGATCATGTCATCGGACCATATGGAGCGATTGGAGTGGTTGGTGGAAAGGGTTGGGCTGCATCAAAGCGCCACACAAGCAAAGGCCTCGCGAGGGAAATCCTAGATCTGGGACTTAGCAGAATGAGGCTAGCCCGCCTTTGCCTCGCGGGCCTCCGCGAGGGATCTTCGTCGACATACCTCTGCATGGAGGCCAAACGTCTCCACGAGGAGACAATGCACTATTCCAACCGTGACCCTCTGACAGGAGGGCACATGTCTCTGCCGTTATCGCAGAGACATAACGCGCTTGCGCTGGTGACAAAACATATGACGAAGGAGGCAATCGCGCCAGAGGGCGCAGACGCCAAAACTTCCCATTTCCGTGATTAAAGATCACCGTCCATCTACGGCGCCCAAAGCGCCGCCCGAGACCTTCCTCTTCAGTGCAAGAAGACTATGACATCATAAAGCTCCTCCGCGAGCGTCATCCCTAAGGTTATTGTGAAGACCCCACGCGCTGCCATGGACTAGCACTTTAACCGAAGGTGCAATGAGCGGGAACGAGGATCCTGCGTGACTATAAGAAGGGCAGACCGACCATCGAGCAAAGGGTTCCCGACCAGAATACCCTAGCGTCCATTGTATTATAATCCTCAACCAGACAAGTACGAGTAGGTATTTACCTCGCCAGAGGAGCCAAACCTGGGTAAACTCCTGTGTCACTCTCTGCCGTGCACCTCTCTAGTCTCCTCGCTAAGCAATCGGACTCACCGAGCATTTCGCATTCACTCCCCCTGTCGAACCTAGTTTAGGAGCTGAGTCCTTAGGACCGAACAACCTACTCTTTGACATTTGCCACGCCAGGTAGGGGGAGTGTGTGATTGGTTTGCCAGTTCCTTCAACATGGTGAAGACGCGCGAGGAGTGCGTGCGCCTCCACGCGGCGGCCACCACCACCACCGGCGGCAACGATCCCGTTGCGGCAACGACGACGTCCAGCGTCCCCATGCCAGCGCGCGCAACCCTGGGCGTGGAGGAGAGGAGCGCCAGGCTCCTTCCCTGGATCCTTTAGAGTAGCATCCCTCCTACAACGCTCCATCACAGTGTCCTCAATGGGATACCCGTCCCCGCAGGAGGCGCAAGAGCTCCTCCGGCACACTCCGGCGAAGGCACCCGCATGGCTTGGCTCGCCCGAGCCGCCGAGCTGGTGCAGGAAGCAGGGGTCATGCCGACTCCGACTCGCACCTTTCTCTCTCGCGCAAGGGCCCCCTGGGTCTCCTCAGCCCAACGTCAAAGGCGGCACTGGGCCCGACCGCTTCGCTGGTCCAGCCTCTCCGCCCCACGATGCATCCTCACCCAACGTCACTGGTGGTGGACCCAGGTGCCAAATCATCCAGCACGCTTTGGGGGATGCCCCTGTTTCCCTTGAGGGCAATTGTGAGCGCCGTGCTCTGCTGGAAGCCACCCAAGACGGCCGCAATAACCACGTTGCCCCTCAGGACACCGTTGTCGCCCTCAATAGGGGCCGCCTCGCGCTCTCTAAGGAGCTGCGCAACATGGTCTGGCCCCTCAAGTACAACCCGCTGCCGCCTCCTCGCTTCGACGGTGCCACTATGCCGCTCAACTACCTGCATCTGTATAGCCTCAGCATCCAGGTCGCCATGGGCGACGAGAAGTGTATGGCAAACTAGTTCCCGATGGTTCTCAAGTGCGCGTCCCTCTCATGGCTCATGAACCTTCTCGAGGGATCCCTCTCCTCTTGGGAGGACCTCTTCCAGAAGTTAGTCGCCAACTTCAAGGGGACGTACGTGCGTCCCCTCACCACCAACGACATTCACGCCATGCACTAGCGCCCCGATGAGACTCTATGCAGCCTTATCTAGTGTTTTAGCGAAACCCGCAACAGGGTCGCGCGCGTCTCAAACGCCATCGTCATCCAGGCGTTCTGCAATTGCTTCACCGACACTTGCATGCTCGGGAAGCTTGGCATCTGGGACGACCTGGAGTGTGCTGTCAAGCTCTTCGAGATAGAGGACAAGTGCGCCAAGGTCGAGAAGGGCCGGCTCTTAAAGCACAATACCCTCAAGTACAACCCGCTGCCGCCTCCTTGCTTCGACGGTGCCACTATGCCGCTCAACTACCTGCATCTGTATAGCCTCAGCATCCAGGTCGCCATGGGCGACGAGAAGTGTATGGCAAACTAGTTCCCCATGGTTCTCAAGTGCGCGTCCCTCTCATGGCTCATGAACCTTCTCGAGGGATCCCTCTCCTCTTGGGAGGACCTCTTCCAGAAGTTAGTCGCCAACTTCAAGGGGACGTACGTGCGTCCCCTCACCACCAACGACATTCACGCCATGCACTAGCGCCCCGATGAGACTCTATGCAGCCTTATCTAGTGTTTTAGCGAAACCCGCAACAGGGTCGCGCGCGTCTCAAACGCCATCGTCATCCAGGCGTTCTGCAATTGCTTCACCGACACTTGCATGCTCGGGAAGCTTGGCATCCGGGACGACCTGGAGTGTGCTGTCAAGCTCTTCGAGATAGAGGACAAGTGCGCCAAGGTCGAGAAGGGCCGGCTCTTAAAGCACAATACCCTGACGTAGAGACAGAATCTGCGCCAGCCAAGACCAAGGGGAAGGGCAAAGCCATCGACTCTAAGCGCAAAGTTACTACGGCCGTCCTCACCAGGGAGCCTGAGCAGAAGAAAGCTCGCATAGAGGATCATGCCAAGAACAGACAACGTTCATCGCGGAAGGACAACCGTCCATTTTGTATTTTCCATAAGATGCACTCCCATGACACACAAGGCTGCTTCTAACTCTAGAAGATCCAGGAAAGCAAGGGCCATATGCCTCATGCAGTTAATCGTGGCTCTGGCCGAGGTTGAAACTACAACGGGCCATGGGGCGGACATCATGACTTCTACCACTGCGACAACAACTACGACCATAGCAACGACCACGACCCTAGCCCGTACCAACGCAACAATGGTGATTTCTAGTGCAACATCAACAACTACCCGCCTAACGCCTAGGCCAACACCGCTCAGCCTCACCTTGCCGAGGGAAACACCATCCTCGCCAACAACAACCTCCCCGAGGATAACAAGGGCTACTAGACCCCCCGCATAGGAGCTTACACCCTCTGCGGGGCATAGGCACCCCTCTCCAACCGCCAGTTCAAGCAGTTTGTCGGTGAGCTCAATGCCGATCTCCCGAGCATCGAGTCTTCCAAGCCCCTGAGGTGGTTGCAGTTCTCCATCTCCTTCGATTCCAAGTTTCATCCCAAGACCACAAAGACCGTGGGGGCCATCCCGCTTGTTTGCTGCCCCACCATCGACAATGTTGCTGTCACCAGGACCCTCATCGATGGACACGCCGGCCTCAACATGATCTCTATTCCCACCTTTGAGAAGACGCGGGTGCCCTACAAGCACTTGAAGGCGACAAGGCCCTTCATGGGGGTCACGGATCAATCATGCCTCTAAGGCATGTGCGCCTCCCCGTCACCTTCGGCTCCCGCAAGAACTCCCGCGCCGAGTACATCGACTTCAACGTGGCTCAGATCGGCCTTCCCTACAACATGATCCTAGGCTACCCAGCCATGGAAAAGTTCTTGGCCATGACTCACCACGCCTACAACCTCGTCAAGCTACCAGGCTACAACAAGACCCTCACCATCCGATGCAACAAAAAAGAAGTGCTGGGCTCTGTCGAGCATGCCTACAATGACGTCGTAGTGGCTTTCCCTACTAACGAGGACGACGTCGGGCCTGAGCCCGTCCCCACCAAGAATAAGCAGTTGTTCTCACAAGAGCGCACAACCACAAAGAAGGTCCAGGTTGATGCGAGCGGCTCAGGGAATACCCTCACCATCGAAGAGAGCCTTCCAACCAAATGGGAAAGCGCGCTCATCGCCTTCCTCAAGACAAATGCAGACATGTTCGCACA
The DNA here is from genome assembly GCA_028641055.1 of Alopecurus myosuroides. Lineage (NCBI taxonomy): Eukaryota > Viridiplantae > Streptophyta > Magnoliopsida > Poales > Poaceae > Alopecurus > Alopecurus myosuroides. Next base: position 4,735 of record JAPCYS010003736.1, read on the forward strand.
AACACCATCAGATATGCTCGGCGCTCTGAGGTAGGTGATCAAGCACCACTTAACCGTGTGCCCAGGCACACGTCCCATCAAGCAAAAAGCCCGTCGTCAAGCACCAGAGAAGCAAGCATTCATCGTCGAGAAAGTCGAGAAGCTTATGGAAGCCAAGATCATTCACGAGGTAATCCACGCAGATTGGGTAGCCAATCCCGTCATTATGCCCAAGCATAATGGCGGGGGGGGGGGGTCTACATCAGCTTCACAAACCTCAACAAGGCCTACCCCAAGAACTGATATGGATATTATAGGGGTACATGATTCTTGTTCATGCTTGAGTTGGGAGGAAATATTGAAGTTAATTGAAGATTACTATAAGGTGAATTCCTTCTTAATTGGTAAAGTTGTTTGTGTTTATAAGAATGTTATACTACCCAAGAATATGTATTTATGTATATAGGTTTATTGATAACACAAACATGGATGGAGTAGAGCATCAAGAGGAGCTGGAAAATAAGCAGGCAATGGTGGAAAACAAGTGTGCACACATGGAGGAAGTCATGGAGATTGTTTCCCACAAGAGCTAAAGGAGCCATCCACACAATAGGCGCATTGGAGGCTGATATTGGAGCAACAAGGACATATCCTAGGCTGTCCAAAACGTTTTTAGTAGAGGACCAGCGAGTCCATATGGCTGAGCCCATGTTGGGTTTGGTTTGTAAAGGTTTGGTTGCACCAAAACGAGTAGGAGTAGGTTAGGGGGCGCAACCCTCTCTTGGCCGCACCCCCTCCCTCATATATACCTCTTAGCCATGAAATTAGAGGGAGATGAAGTTAACATATAAACCCTAGATTCCAGACTTGAACAATGTTCATCTAAATTTATCCCCACCGGATTGGTGGTGTTACCCCTTGCAAATTCTTCGTGCTATCTGTTGTTCCACTGGGAATAAGATGATACATGACCACTCGTAGTCGTTGAGTACATTGTGCAAGTGTGTGTAGTTGAGAATATCCAACGGGTTGCAAGCTGTTGCATTGACATAAAGGATCAGCCGGAGAGGTTTCAGCGAGACAAAAGTTATCTATCGTCAAGTTATCGAGTGCTCAACGAGAAGATCGGGCTTCCCCTTATCAAGAACCCATATCCTCTCCCAAGGATCGACCAGATTGTGGACTCCACCGCAGGGTGTGATCTGCTATGCTTTCTGGACGCTTTTTCTGGGCACCACCAGATCAAGATGGTGATAGAAGACAAAGCAAGACAATGTTCATGACCTCTTGCGGTGTGTTCTCCTACATATGCATGCCTTTTGGTCTGAAGAATGTAGGAGCCACGTTCCATAGGTTGATGCGTAAAACCTTGGGGGCTCAGATGGGAGGAACACCGAAGCCTACTAAAGTGCATTTTGTTTTCCCGTTGGTTTTGTGTGTTAGTTAACAATACTAAGCACATTATTTATCGAGGTGTTGAGTGTGCAGGTGTTTTTTTCAACATCCGCATCAATCACCAAAATATTGGTGAAAGATAGATCATTGAAGTTTGGGACAGAGAGGAGCCGGATATTTATAACCAGAAATTTCCAGGGCAACCGGAATTTCTAGTTAGGAAGATCCCAACCTAGTTTGAGATAGAGATCAGCCGGAAATTTCCAACCAGAAATTTTCTGGAACAACTGGATAATATGGTTGTGGAAGTTTGTGCTCAAAATTGCTAAGGACTGGAAGTTGAAAACGCATAAGTGAGTCGGAAATTTCCATATCAACCGGAATTTCCAGTTTAGGAGCCTGTTCGGGACAGAAGCTAGCCGGATATTTCAAACCGAATTATTTTCTCCAACCGGAATTTCCGGTAGAAGTCAACCCAGTTGAAGATCAGATCTGAAGGATTGAAGCCAACCGGAATTTCCGGTTCAAGTTTGAATCGGAATTTCGGGTTCTATTTTCCTGCTCAAACGGCTCTATTTGGGGAGGGGGTATAAATACCCCTCCTCTTCCTCCTTGAGATCTAGTTTGTCCATTGCATTGAATACCATTTATTGAGCTCACCAAATCCTCAATTACTCCTAATCCCTACAACCAAACTTGTTGATCTTCGGAGGACTGAAGGAGAAGGCCCCGATCTACATCTTCACCGAGCCGTTCATTCACTTGAGGGATTTGAGTCTAGGGTTTCGATTTGTGGAGAACGCAGACCTCTTGCTACACTTGGTGATTCTTGGTGTTGGGAGCCTCCAATTTGGTTGTTAGTGTGTGCCCCAAGCTTGTTTGTAAATGATTAGATTCCCACCTCAAAGTGGATCAATAGGGTGAGGACTTTGTGGCGTTGAGTAGGCCTTTGTGGCAAAGCTCACACCCCTCAACCGATACGTACCCCCTTAACAAGGAGGAACTCAGGAATACATCGTGTCTCCACGTGCTTCATATCGGTTACCTCGTTCCCCTCCCCTTTACTTGTGCTCGTATTGTGTTTATCATTGTTCTTGTCATATAGGTAAATTCACCGTAGTTGCATTATCTAGAGAATTTACCTTTGTGTCAAGCCTAATCTTGAAGAAAAATTAAAATTGGCCGTAACACCTATTCACCCCCTCTAGGTCCCATACTATCCGTTCAATTGGTACAGAACCTCGGCTCTTATTATCGGGCTTAATCGCCTAAGAGTTTAGTATGGCCGATGATCCGGATGTCAATCGTTCCGTGGCACAATTCACTATGGATGATCTCAAGGAGTTTAAAAATTCCTTGACCTCATCCATGGAGGAAAAAATGGATGAGTTGCGAACACTCATGTTGCAATTCATGAAATCCAAGGAAACGAAGACCTCCACTTCATCGCCTTCGGATGAAAATCCGGAGGGTTCCAAGAATGGCGCTAATGGTGAACTACCTAAATATGCTTCCGCTAAGAACTCCACCGATAAAGGTACAGAAGGAAAAGGAGATTACCACTCCGTTGAAGGACACTACTCTCACGATCCTCCCTCCCCACATCCTCATATAATTCCTAGAGGAGAACCTCCTAAACTTGATACACATTCTTCTGGTGATTGGCAATATTACATGGAAACTCACTTAAACTCTTCTTGTACTGAGCTTTGGAGGGTCACTCAAGATGGATACAAGCCACACGACCCCAAGAATTTGACAAGAAGAGAAGTGGTAGATTGTCAACTCGACTACACCGCTTTGTACAACATTCAACAAGCCTTGGGTCCAAGCCACATGCATCATCTTCAACAATATTCCACCGCCAAGGAAACATGGGATGCTCTTGTCGTCATGTTTGTGGGCAATGATAGCATGCAAAGGAATAGGTATGATACCTTGAGCAATCAAGCCGAAGGATTCTATATGCATGATGGTGAGAACCATGAAGACATGTATCGAAGGCTCAAGACACTTGCCACCACATTTAATAATGTTGGTGCCAAGTACATTGATGATGCTTGGATCAAGAGGAAGTACACTAGTGCTCTGATGCCATTTGAGCCCTCGGACATAAAGAGCCTTCAAGGAAGACACGACTTTGATTACTTGATCTCAACTCAAGTGATGCAAGATATTAGCTCCTACCAAGTGCAAACAAAGAATGCGCTTACAACCATGCTAGAGCCATTGGAATGCACAAAGGAGCATCTGTTGCTTTGAAGGTCAAGGTAGTGTCAAGGGAGGTTCATTATCAACAAGCTTGCATTGAGGACTTGGATCCTTTGAAGGATCAAGAATATGACCCCGTGCTCAAGGATGTCATTGCTCTTGCCGTGCAAAAGGTTTGGAAGAATCATCCCAAGGCCAAGGCCTATGTTGAGGAGAAGACCAAGTCTAGATATGGCAAAGAGGGGACTCAAAAAGTGAGGTCTTGCTTCAATTGTCAAGACAACCACCATTTCATTGCGGAGTGCCCCTATGAGAATAGGGAACATCATGGTGGAAAGATTATTTGCAAGGACAAGTCCAAGGTTTCTTAAAAAAAACCCACTTCAAGAAGAAACCTTTCAACAAGAAGTCCCCCACCAAGTTTGTGTTAGTGACTCAAGAAGAGTATGATTCCGGAAGTGATGAAGAAGAAGAATCCACAAGTGAAGTGGCCGCTATTGATATTTCATCATCTCCATCTTCCTCATCTCTCTTTGAATCCCCCAATCAGAACCTTCCTCAACCCAATGCCAAGTGCTTCATGGCTAAGGCCTCGGATGTAGCATCTTCTATCATCTCTATGACTACAAGTGACATGAGTAACATTGCTAGTCATAGTGTAGAAGATGAAATTTCCTCTTTGGAACATTTTATGTCTAACATGCAAGGTGATACCAAGAAGTATTTTGATATCCTCATGAGCCAATTGGTAGAGGCCCGTGAAATTCTTGAGAAGAAATGTGAGATTGAAAGAAGAGATGCGAATGAAAAGGCATCTCTCTCTATGACCCTTGAGGAAGAGCATGAGGGTTGAGTTTCTCTTGAGGAGGAACTCGAATCTATTGAAGAGTCACATAGTGAACTTGTTGCTAATATCACTAAAGAACATGACCGTGAAATTGCTAAATATTAGAAGGTTAAAAAGGATAAGGTTGAGTTTGAGGTTGGTCATGATAAACCAACTGAGGAGTTTTAGAAGCTCACCAAGGCTCATAAGGCCTTGGAGAGTCAACACTCTACCCTCAAAGAGTTACATGAGCAACTAAAAACTCAACTTAATCAATTCAAAACCCCTAGCACCTCTACTTCTTCTTGTGATTGTGCAAATATTATTGAGGAAAATTCTAGGTTGAAGTATGAGCTAGCAAGGATCAAGGGCAAGAGCCGTCAAGTTGAGAAGGTTGTGGCCTCAAGCCCACAAGTGGTTGCTTCTAGACCACAAGAGAGTGCTCCTAGGCCACAAGTTGGTAAAAAAGGTCTTGGCTATGTTGCCAAGAAGAATAACAAGAACAAGAAGAAAGACAACAATGTTGCTTCGAGTGGTATTGTCATTAGGGATAACACTACTCGTAGCATTCCCGCACAAGCTAACAATTTTTCGAGTGGTATTGTCATTAGGGACAACACTACTCGTAGAATACTCGCGGGAACTAATAATCCACACCATTTCTTATATGTTGATTATTATGGTGTTGTGCAAGATAAATATGTTGGTCCTATTGAAGGTTTCATTGACTATACTATTTGGGTTCCAAAGACCCTTGTTACTAACATGAGGGGACCCTCCTCGGGTGCTAACTCTAGTCAATGATCTCTTGCAGGACTATGTTTTTGGTGGGTCTAAATGGATAATTGATAGTGGATGCACTAATCATATGACCAGAAGCAAAGAACTTGTGATGGAGTTGCGCCCAAATTCAAAAGATGCGTCTGTCACTTATGGAGAAAAGTCCAAGTCTAAGGTAACGAGCTTCGGCAAGGTTGTGATTGCTCCCGATGTCACTATTGTGGATGTCATGCTTGTCGAGTCCCTTGGATTCAGTTTACTTTCAGTTCATTCTCTTGGGAAGATGGGTTTCTCCGTCTTCTTTGATGAAAATGATGTGGTCCTTTTGAGGAGCAAGACTCTTGACGTCGCATACATGGGACATGTCGAAAATGAGTTTTTTGTAGTGGACTTTTTGCAGTCTACCAACTCTCAAGCGATGTGTCTTTTAGGAAAGGTGGACGTGGGGTGGTTGTGGCATCGCCGCTTATCCCATGTCAACATGAGAACTTTGCAAAGTCTTCAGAATGGTGTCCTAATCCTCAGCCTAAAAGAAAATGTTTCCTTTTCCAAATATTGCGTTTGTAGGTCGTGTGTTGAAGGAAAGATGCATGATGCCCCTCACAAGAGCAAGAACATCATCTCATCAAAGAGGATCTTGGAGCTTATCCATGTTGATCTATTTGGTTCCGTTCCTAAGGAAAGCCTTGGGGGAAAGAAGTATTGCTTGGTGATTCTCGATGACTATTGAAGATACACTTGGGTTTATTTCTTCAAGTACAAGACTGAGACCCAACTAACTATCATCGATTTCTCCAACCAAGTGCAACATCAACACAATGTCGAAATCATTGCTATTAGGAGTGACAATGGCTCCGAGTTCAAGAACTACACTTTGAATGAATTCCTTAGTGAAGAGGGTATTCATCATCAATATTCCACTACATATACCCCTCAACAAAATGGTGTAGCCGAAAGGAATAATCAAACTCTATTGGATATGGCAAGGACCATGTTGGTGGAGTATTCTTCTCCCCAATATCTATGGGCCGAGGCCATATCCACCGCATGCCACTCCTCCAACCGCCTCTACATCCGCAAGGGCTTAGACAAGACTCGATATGAGATCCTCACCAACAACAAACCCAACGTCTCCTACTTCCGTGTTTTCGGTTGTAAGTGCTTCTATTTGATCAAGGCTGTTCGGTTGTCTAAATTCCAATCTAAAACTATTGAGGGTATATTTGTTGGTTACGGTGCCGAATCCCAAACTTATAGAGTCTTTGACAAAGCCTCACGGATTGTCATAGAATCTTGTAGTGTGGTTTTCAAGGAAAATGATGGCTCCCAAGTGGCGCAATTTCATGTTTCTAATGTAGATATTGAAATGCCTCGATAAGCCATTGGAAGGATGGGTGTGGGATTTTTACGCCCCATTGAGGGACACCTTATGGCAACTCAATAAGAACTATGCTCTACTCAAGTTGACCCGTCCTATAAAATAGAAGAACAAGCCAAGGATCCAAGCGATGCACCTACCCAAAAACATGTTCAAGACCCTCCTCTTATTGACCAAGTTACTATGCAAGATGCAACGACTCCTATCATTCAAGCTAGTCAAGGTCAAGTCCAAGATCAGACTTCTTCATCCTCCTCTCCTCAAGTTGATGCAAGTGTTGATGATGCTGATGATGATGATCAAGGCCAACAATTCAGTCAAGTCGGGGACCCAAATTATCAAGATGATCAAGTGATTCCTCCTCACAATAATGAGCAGATCGAAGCACGTCGTGCTAAAAGGATTAGAAGAGCTTTGAAGCGCATTGCTGCATCCGACAACAAGGTCTTGGAAGATGTTCAAGCTAGAAGATACATAAGAAGGCAATTGGCAAACTTTAGTGATCATCAAGCTCACATATCCATGGTGGAACCAAAGAAAGTATTTGAAGATCTTGACGACTCTGATTGGGTGGAAGCTATGCATGATGAGCTCAATAACTTTGAGCGCAGTAAAGTTTGGAAACTAGTTGAGAAGCCCAAAGATTGCCACAATGTTATTGGCACTAAGTGGATATTCAAGAATAAGAAAGATGAGAACGGTATTTTCATAAGTAACAAGGCAAGATTGGTGGCTCAAGGATACACTCAAGTGGAAGGCATTGACTTTGATGAAACCTATGCTCCCGTGGCTCACATTGAGTCCATCCGTATCCTTCTTGCATATGTATCTTCGCATAATTTCAAATTGCAACAAATGGATGTCAAAAGTGCTTTTCTAAATGGTCCACTAAAAGAGGAGGTGTATGTTAAGCAACCTCTGAGGTTCAAGAACCTCAACTTCCCTAACCATGTCTACAAGGTCGGTAAGGCACTCTATGGACTTAAACAAGCACCACGTGCATGGTATGAGCACCTTAGAGAGTTGTTGGAAGACCGTGAGTTTGAAGTTGGGAAGATCGACCCCACCCTCTTCACAAAGAGGGTAAAGGGAGAGATTTTCATATGCCAACTCTATGTGGATGATATTATCTTTGGATCAACTAACCAAGCTTTTAATAATGAGTTCTCAAAGCTTATGATTGACAGGTTTGAGATGTCCATGATGGGAGAGCTTAAATTCTTCCTTGGATTTGAGATCAATCAATTGGATCATGGGACTTTCATTTCTCAAGCCAAGTACACCCAAGACATGCTCAAGAGGTTTAATTTCCAAGGTGCAAAAGAGAAGCCATCTCCTATGCAAGTCAAATGCCACCTCAAGCGCAACCGGGATGGTAAATATGTGGAGCAAAAGTTGTACCATTCTATGTTTGGTTCTCTACTTTACCTTTGTGCGTCTAGGCCCTATATCATTTTGAGTGTAGGTGTGTGTGCAAGGTATAAAGCGGATCCTAAGGAAAGCCACTTGGTGGCGGTCCATAGGATCTTTCAATATTTGGTTCATACCTCAAGGTTTTGTTTGTGGTACCCAAAGGGGCACAATTTTCTCTCAAGGGCTACATGGACTCAGATTAGGGCGGTGATCAAGATGATAGGAAGTCTACTTTCAGGGCTTTCCAATTTCTTGGTAGGTCCTTGGTGAGTTGGTCTTCCAAGAAGCAAAATTGTATCTCTCTCTCCACCGCCGAAGCCGAGTATGTGGCGGCCTCTAGTGTTTGCACCAAATTTCTACGGATGAGGCAAACCCTCAAAGAGTATGATGTTCACTTGGATAAGGTGCCTCTCATTTGTGACAATGAAAGTGCCATCAAGATCTCCTACAACCCCGTGCAACACACAAGGACGAAGCATATTGAGATTCGTCATCATTTCATCCAGGATCATGTGGCAAGAGGTGATATTGAGATAGAATATTTCCCCACCAAGGATAATCTCGCGGACATCTTCACGAAGCCACTTGATGATGCAAGATTCATGTTCTTGAGGAATGAGCTAAAAATCATCAATTCTAGGAGTTTGACTTGAAGATCTTGCACACACTTCTATAGTTGATACGTTTTTGGGTTTAGGTGTAGGCATGGACATAGAGGGAGTGTTATCCTAACACATTGGGTTCTCCGTCCCCCATTATGCCCAAAGCAAAAATTCATTGGTATCTCTCTTTAATGTTGAATTGTGAGCTTCAATGTCGAGAATTGGCAATGCACCCAAGATATATCTTTGCGGTGGCGTGCCATGATATCTTACATGGTGTCTTAGGCCACTAAACTCTTCTTTGTGAAGAGTTGGATCTTAGTTAGGGTTTATTTGATTTTCATTGAATTTCTCTTGTTGTCCCTTGTTAAGTGTTTTCATAGGAAAATCTCACTCACTTGGGTGTTTTGTTTGATTCTTGCAAATAAGTGGGATAAGTACTACTTTCAGTTTGGTGTTCCTATCCTAAGCATTTCTACCTAAAAAACAAAATCTTTCTAGCACACAAGTCACTCCTTTGAAACTTGGATGTTTCGGACCAGAAGGCATCCGGAATTTCCGGTACAGTTTTGTACTGGAATTTCTGGGTGGAAGTGGAATATCCGGTTCAAACTTGAACCGGAATACCCGGTCCGGCGAATCCACCTCATATCTGAGGAGCACGGGATGGATTGGCAGTCTTTCCATTAATCCCCAACCTCCTCCTCCTCAAAAAATGCCATACCTCTGATTCTTGGCCTCCCGGGCCACTTCCTCCACGAGATTTGCAAGCTTTTGGACGGATCTCATGCTCCATCTCCTTGGGATCGATCTCATCCAAGCATTTTCATCCATGGACGCGGTTAGTCCTCATTTTTCTTGAATCTTGGTGCCCTAACCCTACCCCTCCTTGGATGTATGTTTTATTGATTAATGCTTGGTAGTGGATGTTCCCTAGGACATCTATTGCATGTTATAGATAATAGTTTAGCCTCCCTAGTCTTCGATCTAGAGTTAAACCTAGTTGCAAAATCAATCTAGTGCTGTCGTGGAACCGGAATATCCGGTTCAGAACTGAACCGAAAATTCCGGTTGGGTTATGTCCCAAATTTCAGTACTGTTTTTGATTTCCTCTAGGATTTTCACTTGATCATATTGCGGATGCTCCTCTATTATCTTGCTGTATGTTCTTATAGCATTGACTTGCATGCACTTACCCCCTTGCTACCGTCTATGTGCTTCATTCACAGGTGGGTCTCACGTTGACAAGTTGAGTACCCGCAAGCGTCCGTCCTACAAGGACACTAGCGATGAGGACCCAAGTGACTCTCGTCCTCCGAGCAAAGATATTGCCAAGGGGAAAACAAAGTCTGTTGCTAAGAAGCCATCCTCAATATAGAAGAAAGTCAAGGAAGTCAGGAAGAACTACAAGCATGATGTGACCACTCAAGAGTTTGCTCAGATTCGTCAAAAGGACAGGTACAACACTCTTAGGGATATGGAGATTGTTGATGCTCGGTTCTGGTGCTTAGAACAGTCCTATATATATTTGCTGACATCTACTATGACTACAAGTTCCCAGTCCTCCAGATGAATCCCACCAAGTTCCATTTCATCAAGGACAAGGAAGTATTTGCGGATGCTGCTAGTATTCTTGAGAGGTTTGATCTTGTGAGGCTCATGGAGACTTGCTGCCCATACAACACCGATCTCGTGGTCCAGTTTATGTCCACATTGGTGTTTGACTTGAGCGTTGTTTGTTCTTTGAAGTGGATGACTTAGTCCACTCCTTGTGAGGCTCAGTTCTTCAAGCTGGGTAAGGTTCTTGGCTACAAGTACCGATCTCATCCTGCACTTGGTCACTGTTGCTGGCAGAGTTAAATCCTTTCTCTGCGTTGTTGGGAACCCCAAGAGGAAGGTGTGATGAGCAGAGCGGTAGGAGTTTTCCCCTTAGTTAAGAACCAGTGTTATCAATCTAGTAGGAGAAAGAGAATCTTCGGAAGGTTGATGCCACTGATGGTGGTGCTGGTGCTTCACCGGTGTGAGCAACAACGTGGAACCTGCACACAACACAACCAAAATACTTTGCCCCAACGGTACAATGAGGTTGTCCATCTCACCGGTCTTGATGAAAACAAACACTAGACGTATAGTGTGAAAAAATAGTGTATGCTTGCAGAAAGTAAAGAAAGCAGGAAATTGTTGTGGTTTGTTTAACAATGTGAAAAAATGGACCGGGTTTCATAGTTTCACTAGTGGTGTCTCTCCATAAAAGATAGCATGCTGGGTGAACATATTACAGCTGGGAAATTGACAAATAGAGGTTGCACCGTAGTGCACACAATGACATGAAGATTACTATGCCATTTAGTGCGGGCATTACAACAAGATACATACACCGATATCCATCTGCATCTATGACTAATAATCCTCCCTTAGGTTCTCATCCGAACCCCCTCAGGTATTAAGTTGCAAGCAAAAGATAATTGCATTAAACAAAGTGTGTAATGTAAGCGATGATTATGCACGCGGGCACTCTCACCGATGTTTTCTCCCTAATGGCAACAACACATCCTCCCCCTTCACGTTTCTGTCACTCGAGCAAGGCAACAAGGAGGCATGAATTCACTATCGAGCATAAATAATCCTCTTGGAGTCACTAGCAACTACTTGGCCAGAATAACCACTAGCAACGGAGAGCATGCAAGATCACAAATAATATATGCAAATAAAGACTATAATCAACCTTGCATAAGGTCAATATTCATCGGATCCCAACAAACACAACACATAGAATTACATAAGATCAATCTCGATCATGATAGGAAGCTCACGAGATCTAAACATGGAGGCATATGAGGAGAAGACAACCATCTAGCTACAGCTACGAACCCGTAGTCCAAGGATGAACTACTCACGCATCACTCCGGAGGCAGGCATGGTGATGAAGAGGCCTTCGGTGATGATCTCCTCTCCGGCAGGGTGCCAGAAACAGCTTCAGAACCCCCCTGATCCGGGGTTGACGGTGACGGCGACTGCGGAACTTTTTCGGGGATTTTGATCAGGTCTTTAGGGTTTTCCATACGGGGGTCCTAAATAGGCCAAAGGGCAAAGGCGGTGGATGCCGAGGGGCCCCACACCCATAGCTGGCGTGGCCGAGGGGGGAACCACCCTATGGTGTGGCCCCCCTGCTGCCCCCCTTAGGCTCCTCTTCGGTCTTCTGGATGGTTCCGGGGAAAATAGGACTTCCTGGCTTTGAATTTTCCAATTCCAAGAATATTTCCAGAACAAATTTTCTGAAACTAAAAAACAGCAGAAAACAGGGAACTAGCTCTGTGGCATCTTGTTAATAGGTTAGTCCGGAAAATCGATAAAAATGACATAAAGAAGGGAGAAAACATGTAGCAATTGGCATAATATGATCATGGAGCATCATAAATTAGGGATACGTTTATGATGTATCAAGCACCCCCAAGCTTAGTTCTTACTCGTCCTCGAGTAGGTAAACGATAAAACAATAATTTCTAAGGTGACATGCTACTAACACAAACTTGATCAATCTAATGTAAAAGCATATGCACACTGAGATCATAAGACTTTAAACAGAGGCATGATAAATAAAACATTAATAATAAAGCATAACAATTACTTTGCATCACGAAAAGTAACTCAAATAAAGGATCAAGAATAATAATGCAAAGAAAGGTAAACGTTTGTTTCAGGTATAGAGAAAGCATGGCAAAGTGATATTTCGATAGTCCTTAAGAGTGAGGCAAAATATAAATGCCAGGACACCTTCAAAGTTCAAGAGGAAGACTAGAACAAATAATTTAAGAAAAAATGATATCACATCATGAAGTAATTATTGATGCTTATGGGACAAATGCACATATATCTCAGAATGGCAAAAATGCTCTCTCAACTATGCATAAAGTTAGAAGATGGAGACTCAACATAAAATTACAAGAAAGGCCCTTCGCAGAGGGAAGCAGGGATCACTCATGTGCTAGAGCTTTTATTTTATTAAAAAGAGGTATTAAAAGTTTGACACTCCTCCCATCCATCTTTCACAAACCATGGCTAACCAAATCCTCGGGTGCCTGCCAACAATCACATACCATGGAGGAGTGTCTATATTTTGGGAGATGTATGCTAATGTCAATGAATAGTAAACAGAAAATACAGTACGTCAGAAGTCAATTGGATTCACAAGAGCGACTCCCATGGTGAAGGATGCAACTGGTGTAGAAGGTCATCCCTCTTTCTCTTTTGTTTACACAATTTTTGTTTTGACTGATAAATCAGGGGCAAAAATAGTGAAGAGAATTTGTATGCATTAATTTGGGGCTGGGCACCCCGCTGCCAGCTCTTCTATCATTTGGATAAGCGGATGAAGCCACTACTCCAGGGTCTGAAATCGAATCAACAAGTGAGATAAAAATTCTCTATTTACGTCCTCATGAGCAAAAACAGGAACATAAAGCATGAGTAATTTTGAAGGTTTTAAAGGTAACATATGAGAATTTACTTTGGAATGACAGTTAAATACCACATGTAGGTAGGTATGGTGGACACAATGGGAAAAACTTTTGGTTTAAGGGAGTTTGTATGCACGAGTGGAGCTCATACTCAGTACAGGTGGAGGCTAGCAAAAGACTGGGAGCGACAAATCAAGAGAGCATAAGCGCCATAATCATGCATAGCGACAAAAGCATCATTAATTAAAACATAAGCAGTATCACAAGTTCAAAAACTAAGTGGTCATGGAGGCTATTCGTGACTGGTTTGTAGTCATAAACATGGTGTGAGCATGCGCCAAGTCAACCAAATAAAACATTCGAAAGAGAATACCATATATTGATGCTTTATTATGACAAGAACAACTCATGAATCTTTCAATACATATTAAGCACTCTTAGATATTTGAGGCTAATCATGGTACTCAATAACCACAAGGCTTTAAAACTAAAATAATATTTAGCATGGCATGAAAAAGTCCTAGCCACAGTCTATACAAGCTTCTACTAGTACTGTTATAGATTCTACTTCAAGCAGCAGTTTTTTGTTTCTCCCAACAACAACCATACAAAACATGCTTTAACAAAAATACTCTTTATGATATAGCAATAAAACATGACAGTACTCAAATAATACTACTAAAACTAACAGCTCTAACAAGAGATGCATGCAAAACAGGAGCTGAATAAATGCAGTAGTCAAACAGAGACTAAGAATACAACGTATTCTCAAGAAAAAGCGGAGCGTGTCACTGATACATCGAAAACGTATCTGCTTTTCCGAACACTTTTCTTATTGTTGTCATCTAAACTTGTGTGTTTTGGATACAACTAACACGGACTAACGCTGTTTTCAGCAGAATTACTTTGGTGTCCCGTTTTTATGCAGAAAAATCAACTTTCGGGAAAATGCCCAGAAAAGAGCCCATTGATGTTTTCACTCCAGAAGACCCTGGAAGACAGAAGGGGCCCAGGAGAGGGGCCAGAGGGTGGCCATACCCCGTGGCGCGGGTCCCCACCTGGCCGCGCCAGCACAGGGTGTGGGCCCCCAGGACCCCCCTCGGACCCCCCCTTTCGACTACAAGTAGCCTTCAACCCTAAAACCCGAGGGGGTACACCATATTCCAGAGAAACACAACAGAGCACCGCCGCCGTCCGAACCTCGATTCGGGGATCAGAAGTTCCTGTTCTGGCACCCTGCTAGGACGGGAATAGGAGGAGATCATCGCAATCGTCATCACAAACGCCTCTCCATCGACCATCCATGTTTCTCCCATCCATGTTTGAGTAATTCCCCACTATAGGCTGAAGGAGATGGTAGGGATTGGATGAGATCGTTCATGTAATAATGCCGTGATTGTTAGGGAATAATGCCTAGTGTCCTCTATTAGTGCTATTGACATTGTTGCAACTTGATGCTTAATGCTTGCTACTTTGGGCCCGAGTGCCATGATCTCAGATGTGAACATGTTATTGAATCACGATGATAATTATTGTTTCTTGATCATACCTGCAAGTTGTTTACACATATTGTTGTTCGGAACCCGAGGCCTCGAAGTGACATAAATTGGGACAACCGGAGGGGATGGCTGCACTGTGAGGATCACATGTGTTCATGGAGTGTTAATGCTTTGCTCTGGTGTTCTATTAAAAGGAACACCTCAATTACCAGTAGTTCCCTTGAAGCCCCGCTGAAAACGGACTGGTAGGACAAAAGATGTTGTGCAAGTTCTCATTGCGAGCACGTACGACTATTTACGGAACACATGCCTATGGTTACTTAGTGCTTGGATGCTTTATCATATTTATCTGCAATGCCCCTGAAATGACCATTATTAGAACTTTCTTGTCCATGCAATGCCCATTCATCCATCCCTATGCCTACAGTATTTAATCCACTGTTTACTTGAAACACTACTGTTGTTGCTGTTTTCATTCCAGCGCTGTTATTATTTCACTACTGCTGCTACTATAAAACTGTTACTACTGATAAACCACTGCGAACAAAAGTACTTTCAGGTGCAGGTGAATTGAAAACTCACTTGTTAAGGCTCACAAATATTCTTTGGCTCCCCTTGTGTCGAATTAATAAATTTGGGTTTTACTTCCCTCGAAGACTGTTGCGATCCCCTATACTTGTGGGTCATCAAGACTATTTTCTGGCGCCGTTGCCGGGGAGGATAGCTTTATTTGCAAGCTCACGGGAGATTATTATTATCTACTGCCAATCATTCATCATGAGTAAGTCTCGTTATGGAAAGTTTCCTATATTAGCATCCACTACAAGAAGAGGTACAACTCTGAGCACCTCTGTTGCTCTTGATTCACCGTCTGTTATGAGTAAGCTGTTACACCACCACATACACATGCCACACATGCTACTTCTGCTGAATCTAAAAATGCTTCTGATACTTTTGATGATGCTTCTACTGTGCTTGATGAGAGTGGCTCTCTCGGTCCTTTCTTAGATGCTACTATTGCTAAAGCTAAAATATTGCAAACACTGAACTCCTGCTAAAAATCCTGTTACTCCTACTTTTTCACCTGAGTTTAGAGAGAACCCTAGTGATGATCTAGATGATGCTTATATTGAACTGAGTGATGATCTTATTGATGAAATACATGCTTTGAAGGATAAAGATGCTGCTATACGTCTTATGGAAAGTCGTGCTGTTAGATATAAATTATCTCCTTATGCTAAGTTTGCCACTTCTCCTATTTATATTAGGGACACGGATTATGATTTCTCTCTTGATTTATCTTATATATCTATTGTTGAGAAACAACCTTTTTGCGGAACTGAAAATTAAAGTGCTATAGAACATATGAATGAGCTCTCCTCTTTGAGTAGTTTATTCTCTGATGATCTTAAGAAACGTAGCTACTTTGTTACTAAAATATTCCCTTTCTCATTAAAGGATGAAGCTAAAACTTGGTTTAACAATTTGTCTCCTGGATCGATTGATAGTCCTATTGGTTTGATTAATGCTTTCTTTCAGAAATATTTTCCTGCTAGTGCTTAACATGCTGCTTTACAAAATATATTTAATTACAAGCAATTAGAAGAAGAGAAATTGCCTGTATCTTGGGAAAGGTTTGATTCTTTGGTTAGAGCTGCACCTGGGCATAAGATAGAAGATAATAAACTTCTGGATATATTCTATAATGGACTAACTGTTGAATCTAGGACATACCTAGATAGTTGTGCTGGCTGTGTTTTCAGGCAAAGAACTCCAGAAGAAGTTGACGAATTAATGGCTCAAATAAGCCAAAATCATGATGATTGGACTATGGTTGAGCCTGAGCTGACCCCTAATCCAGTACCTACACCAACACCAACACCCAAGAAGAGGGGAATGATTGAATTAAATGATGGAGAGATGAGAGAAGCCAATAATTCTCTTAAAGAGAGGGGTATTAAATCTGAAGATGTGAAGAATCTTCCACCTATAGAAGAATCATGTAAGACAATACCTCACTCACCATCCGTTGAGGTACACTCTCTCCAATATTTTGATAGTAGAGATATTCCCTATAGAAAACCTCCTGATCAATGCTTAGATGAATTTGATAATTATGTCATTAAGCAAGATAATTTTAATATGAGAGTGCAGAACCACGTTATGGAAAACTCTAGAGCTATTAATGATTTGCATGGTATTATAGAAAGAACCTCTAATGATGTTAAATTTCTTGTTAAACATTTTCAAATGGTTCAAACTCAAATTGATCAACTTGCTAAAGTGCAAAAAGATTTGCTAGTTAATGCTTCTAAAGAAAAACATTCTTATGAAATAAGAACTAGAAGTGGTATTGCTACACAAGATCCTTTATATCCTGAGGGACATCCTAAAAGAATTGAACAAGATTCTCAGCAAACTAATAATGATGTTGTTCATACTAAGAAGAAAAAGAAGAAGAAACATAAAACTGTTGTAGAATCCTATGAACTTGCTAAATATCCTAATAGTATATCTATATCTAATGCTGAAACTGAGAGTGTTAATGAAAAGAATGATGCTTCTGATAAAGAAGAACCTATAGCTGAACCGTAAAAGCAAACTAAAACTGCAAAGGACACTAAGGAAGATTTCATTGCTAATAAACATGGTAATGAGAGAGAACCTTGGGTACAAAAACCAATGCCTTTCCCTGGTAAGAAACACAAATCTAAGGAAGAAGAACACTATAACAAGTTTTGTGAATGGATGAAACCTCTGTTCTTGCAAATTTCTTTAACTGATGCTATTAAATTGCCTCCTTATGCAAAATATATGAAAGCTATTGTTTCTAACAAAAGGAAAATTCCTAATGAGGAAATTTCCACTATGCTTGCTAATTACTCTTTCAATGGCAAAGTTGCTGAGAAGCTTGGAGATCCTGGTATACCTAGTATTCCCTGTTCTATTAAAAATAATTATGTTAGAACTGCTTTGTGTGATCTGGGAGCTGGAGGTAGTGTCATGCCTTTTACTCTCTATAAAGTCTACTGCTATTCCTGTGGGTATATGTGAGAATGTTCCTGTTCAAGTTGCTAATAATTGTCTGATATTAACTAACTTTGTTGTGTTGGAAATGCCTGAAGATGATAATATGTCTATTATTCTTGGAAGACCTATTCTTAATACTGCAGGGGCTGTTATTGATTGCAACAAAGGAAAAGTTACTTTTAATGTTAATGATAAAGAGCAAACTGTTTATTTTCCCAAGAAGATTCATAGAAAATATAGTCTAAATTCCATTGAAAATGTTGAGACCATCAAGATTGGAGAATTTTATTGTCCTATTCCAAAGCCACCCAAAGAATATGAAATTATTATGATTGGGACTATGCCTATCAAGTTTGAGGTAACATGAGTATTTAGTGAGAAACAAAGTTTTGTTTCATATAAAATTATTTTGGTAGCAAGACTTGATCACCCTTGTTAACAAAATGATTTTAAATGAAATGGGCAATGTTTTCACTATGTTTTCACCTTCCCCATATTGTTTTCACCATGTTTACTTCTGTTATCACATTATTACTTGAGTGCAATCATGTTTTCCATCATCCTTATGCATGTTTTCACCCTGTTTACTGAAGTTTTGCATGTTTTCACCACCCATACTTTTGTTTTCACCACTACCACCTTTGTTTTCTTTGGTTATTCTTTCATTGGGGTGTCATAGAACCTCTGTAGTTCTGGTTTTGGTTTTGTTTTCCACGTTTTCATTTTCGTTTTCCCGGCTTCTATTAATTATTAAAATTCTGGAAATACCTAAAAAATAAAGTTTCTCGAAAAATTCCAGAAAAATTATAATAAATTTTTACGTAAAAAGTGAGGAAGAAAGCCACCTGGGAGACCCGAGGGGGACCCACCAGGTAGACACACCCTAGGGTGGCGTGGCCTGCCCCTGGTGGCGCCAGCCCATGGTGTGGGCCCCCCTGGCCCCCCACTAACTCTCTCCCCTGCCAAAGTTCCTTCTCTCACCTCCCAAACTCAACACATTTCCTGGAACCCGAGTTCTTGCTGTTCTTCCTCGAAATTTTTTGATCTCTTTGCTCAGCCCATCGTTTGTGCTGAAATTTGGTGCATTTGCTCTCCGGTATGTGACTCCTCCGATGATCCAAGTAGAATTTTGTTTAGTGAAGTATGTCTTGAGTATTTTCGTAGTGTAGGTGATAGATTATGTGAGTTTTCATGCTTGATTTGACTGGAAATAATATTGTTTTGATGTATGTTTAGCTCTCATATAAGTACCTATGGTAGTCTCCACCTTATAGTTGCTTGAAATTAATTTTTATGATGATTGTTGAAAAATTTTAGGTTCAAATTTGGTGAGATATTTAGGAGTGATGCTCCTAGAAGGACAAGGCCATCACGCTCGTCTACTTCAGCAAGTCCCTCATATAATGAAGACGTTGTGGTGTCAACTATTAATGGTGCAGAAAATGACGGTATCATTTACCCATCTAGCTTTCCTTGTCACACATTTTTAAGAAATGCAGGTCTTTTAGATGATTTACTTATGCTTGTTGAGAGAGTTGGTCTCACCATTTTTTGGAGGATGAAAGCCCTCGATATGCCACGCTCACAAAAGCTTTTGTTAAGAGTTTTAAATTTCAGAACTCTCAGTATGGTCCAACTGTTGCATTCAAATTATATAGTAGTTCTGTTTCTTTGTCCTTGGTGGAATTTTGTGCTATTATAGGTATCAACACCACCGGGACGGCAAGCAGGATTCAAGATAGACCAGCATACCTCCAGGGGATCTACCGAGAGATCACCAACGATGATGGGCGCTCATCCCAGCATGGGAAGATAAGGAACATTCAACTTCCTACTCTCAGATACTTTACTTACTATATTGGTACTAGTATTCTTGGTAGGGAGAACACTAGTAATGTTTCTAGTTATCACCTTGCTTTTATTGATGATGCACTGAACTGTAGCACAAAATATAACCTTGGTGCACTTGTTGCATGCCGCCTTGCCGCTGCTGGGCCTATTTTTGGTGGCATTACTGCTACACGTGTCGCAGCCTCTTTGCATGTTTCCATTGATCCTAATGATGAAATTATTGCTCCACATAGACTTAACCTTGCTGCTATGAAATCCCATCAGTTTGTCACTTCTAACTCTACTAATGAACGCTTAATATATAGAGTTTTGTATATGGATGGAGAAGAGCGAAAAGTTACTTTGCAGCATCCCGTGTTATTTAAGATTGACAATTCACCATGGTCGCTCACCAAGGAGAAAATAGACAAGTATCTGAGCACCATGGAGTTTTACCGGCAGCAGGAGAGGCGAGACGCGCCTCCCGAGGACCAAACCACGCAGTACACCGGTGCATCCTCGAGCACATATCAGGGGGAGGCTTCCTCCTCGGCATATTACGGGGGTGGCACCTCTTGGACCCCTTGGTGATTGATCTCGACTTAGGCCAAAAGCCTAAGCTTGGGGGGAGGTATACTGACATCACACTCATTTATATATCACGTTCGGTCGGTTCTTTGTATATCCATGCTTTCTCTTTGTTTCTTTCGTTTGTTTTCGTTTTCTTTCGCTTATTTTGTTTCTATTGTTTTGTTTTTTCTTTCCAAAACACAAAAATACCAAAAAGATTTCTATTGTTTCTCTCTTTAGTTTCTTTATTTGGTTTGCTTTATCTTTTGGTTGCGTTTTAATATTCAAAAACCCAAAAATATTTTGTTTGGTTTATTTGTTTGCTTTCTTTTGTTCTTGTTTCATTTTGAAAACCCAAAAAGATTTTTGCTTTGTTTGCTTGCTCTCTTTTTGTTAGTGCTTTAATTGAAAAACCCAAAATATTTGTTATTCTTCTTTGGTTTTGTAAATTTTGTTGCAGAGTTCAACAGTCGTCCGTGATTCCATTGGAGCTTGGTTTTCATTATATATTATTTGAGCCACAAGTGAAGGGCAATAATAACGATATACGACAATTCAAGTTGTGGTGAGAGGCTGGTATGAACTCTATTTTCTTTCATTTTTGTACATGTATCCATCTATGTGAGCATGCTTAGTTTGTTCGTATAAGATATATGTGACTTAATGGCTGCTTAATAGTTCATGCTCTCTCATGCTTTGTTCCAATATATTGATGGTAAATGACTTGTCATATAAATATTTGTTCTCATTGTTTTATTCATAGAAGGGTATGATATTGTGGTAGCCTCCTCTGACTGTTTCATTTGAATCGACTTAGCACATGCTACGCATGCTAAGACTGAAAAAAAAAGTTAATAGGCCTCGATGATTTATTTTTCCTCAGAGTTCTAGTATCAATTTTATGCCTCAGTTAATTTTACTTTGTCGCAAACATGATCATGATAGTTGTTGCTCTCTTGATTGGCGCTCCCTGTCTATTCCTAGCCTTCACCTGTACTGAGTATGAGCTCTACTCGTGCATCCAAATCCCTAAAAACCAAAGTTTTCCAAGTGTGTCCACCATACCTACCTATATGTGGTATTTAACCGCCGCTCCAAGTAAATGGCTCATGTGCTACCTTTAAAACTTACTAAAAATTATTCCTGTTTTGTGCCCCTGTTTTAGCTCATGAGGACGTAAATAGAGAATCTTTATCACACTTGTTGATTGGATTTCACACCCTGGACTAGTGGCTTTATCCGCTTATTCAAATGATAGAAGAGCTGGCAGCGGGTGCCCAGCCCCAAATTAATACACACAAATTCTCTTCACTCTTTTTGCCCCTGATTTATCAGTCAAAGCATAATTGTGTAAACAAAAGAGAAAGAGGGATGACCTTCTACACCAGTTGCGTCCTTCACCATGGGAGCCGCTCTTGTGGATCCAGTTGACTTGTGATTTACTGTATTATCTGTTTACCATTCATTGACATAAGCATACACCTCTCTCAAAATGTTTTCAATACCTCTGCTTAATAAAATAAAAAGCTCTAGCACATGAGTGATCCATGCTTCCCTCTGCGAAGGGCCTTTCTTTTACTTTTATGTTGAGTCTCCGCCATATTCTTTGAGCACTTTCTTGAGAGCATAGTTATCATTCTTAGTGTAATGTGTTTGTCCCAAAGTACGGTTAATTGTGATATAACTTTGATACTTGTATCTTTGATATCTTTACTTCTATTCTTCCTTTGAACTTCAGAGGTGCCCTGGCATTTATGTTTTGCCCCACATTTAAGGGCAAGCGAGATACCACTTTGTCAGATCCTATTATGAATATTTCAATCCTTCAAATAGTTATGCTTCATGTTGTTTATTATTAATATGTTGTTATCTTCTCATGGTTTGCATAGCTATTAAGTCCCATATCTTGCATGTATCTTATCTTGAGCATAATTAAGTATTTGATCACATAGTGAGTATATTTACATCATATGAAAGAAATGTGTTCGTAAAAGTCTTTTATCGCACTCAGTTGTCACTGAATTGCTTGAGGACAAGCAATAAGCTAATCTTGGGGGGAGCTGATACGTCAAAAACGTATCTCCTTTTCCGAGCACTTTTCTTATTGTTTTCCTCTAAACTTGTGTGTTTTGGATACAATTAACATGGACTAACGCTGTTTTCAGTAGAATTACTTTGGTGCCTCGTCTTTTTGCAGAAAAATCAACTTTCGGGAAAATGCCCAGAAAAGAGCCCATTGATGTTTTCACCCCAGAAGACCCCGGAAGCCAGAAGGGGGCTAGGAGAGGGACCAGAGGGTGGCCACACCCCCTAGCACGGGTCCCCCTGGCCGCGCCAGCACAGGGTGTAGCCCCCCAAGACCCCCCTTGGACTCCCCTTTCGAATACAAGTAGCCTTCAACCCTAAAACCCGAGGGGGTACGCCATATTCTAGAGAACACAACAGAGCGTCACCGTCGTCCCGAACCTCGATTCGGGGATCAGAAGTTCCTGTTCTGGCACCCTGCCGGGACGGGAAGTGGAGGAGATCATCGCCATCGTCATCACCAACGCCTCTCCATCGACCATCCATGTTTCCCCCATCCATGTGTGAGTAATTCCCTATTGTAGGCTGAAGGGGATGGTAGGGATTGGATGAGGTTGTCCATGTAATAATGCCGTGATTGTTAGGGCATAGTGCCTAGTGTCCTCTATTAGTGCTATTGACATTTTTGCAACTTGTTATGCTTAAAGCTTGCCACTTTGGGCCCGAGTGCTATGATCTCAGATCTGAACATGTTATTGAATCAAGATGATAAATATTGTTTCTTGATCATACCTGCAAGTTGTTTACACATATTGTTGTCCGGAACCCAAGGCCCAGAAGTGACAGAAATTGGGACAACCGGAGGGGATGGATGCAATGTGAGGATCACATGTGTTCATGGAGTGTTAATGCTTTGAGTAGTCGAAAGGGGAGTCCGAGGGGGTCCTGGGGGGCCCACACCCTAGGCTGGCGCGGCCAGGGGGACCCGTGCCAGGGGGTGTGGCCACCCTGTGGCCCCTCTCCTGGCCCCCTTCTGGCTCCCGGGGTCTTCTGGAGTGAAAACATCAATGGGCTCTTTTCTGGGCATTTTCCCCAAAGTTGTTTTTTTGCATAAAAACGAGACACTAAAGTAATTCTGCTGAGAACAGCGTTAGTCCATGTTGTATCCAAAACACACAAGTTTAGAGGAAAACGATAATAAAGTGTTCGGAAAAGGAGATACGTTTTCGAAGGATCAAGGCCAATGTCACACCCCACTTTTTGGAAACCAACAAAATGAAGTTGTTGGAGAGCCAAAAATTATGGCCAACAATTTTTTTTAAATGCTTAACTATTAATCTTGTTTCACATCTGTCTGCCATGTTTGATCTTGAGTGTTGGTGTTGGAACCAACCAAAACAAAATGGTTACATAAATAACAAGAATTGAGATGAACCTCTTTTATAAAAATCCTCCTTAAGTGGTTTGGCTTGACCACTAACTTTCTTAAACACTTGAGGGAAAACTCCAAGGTTTTAAATTATAGAAATCTCTTGCTTGAGTGAACTTGTTAGGCCTTGTTATTATATGCTTGATAGGTGACCTCATCTTGTTTCTGCCTCAAAGTATTTATAACTGTTGTGAGGTTTGTGAGTTGTTTCAATTAATAAGATCTACAAATAACAAAGCCCTTACATCAGTAACATGTTATATCCTATTTATATCTCATCTTATGTTCCCTTTTAACTTCTCTAGTTTGGCCTCCTGCCATAAGATGAAATCTTGATCCTTGACCAGTATATCATCATGGATATAATGGTACCTATCTATGAGCACTATCCTTATGTTTGTATTTGATTATTAAACCCATTCACTTTTCTTCCAAAGCCCTCTTGAGGTCTTCCCAACAAATAGGATCATGTCCCTGTTATCATGATGCTTTTGTTAAGTCTTCCTAAAAATCACTCCTATCCTTTTTAAGCTAAGTGAACCTTCCCTTGTCATCCTCATGACTTTCACATCATATTCATGTGACCCATTTTTGTTTTCCCATGATCATGTGATTTATCCTCTCTCAGGGATTTTGGCTTATTAAATAAATTCATGTTATTATCCTTTTTCACTGGGTATCTCAAATATTTTTCAAAGGAGTTGTTTATTAAAAATCACTTTTGATACCTATATTATGTACCCTTCCACCCCAACAAAACTAAATACTTGGTTTATAAACATTTTCCTATTTATTAAATGCTATTTTCCAAAAGGCCAGAAATGGACTTTTAATGTTTTTGTTAATAAAAGTATTTCTAAAACTCTTGGGAAAATTCCCCAACATTCCTAGGGTCATATGTGACCTTGTTATCCAAAAACATTTGCTGGTCATTTTCAAATTTTTGAAGAAAACATCCAAAAACAGTTTGAGCACTTTTTGAATTTCCAAAATTTTGTGAAACAAATGTTTTCAGAAAATTTGGGGATCACCACCCCTAGACTCAAATTTTGATTCTATATCCATTAAGCATGTTTTCAAACATATCTTCTATACAAAATTTTGGAGAAAATATTCAAAAATAGAAACAACAGTTTTTGGAAAAGTGAAAGTTTTCAAAGAAAACAATTTAAGAAAAATGGAAGACCACCACTACCCTACCCCATTTTCCATTCCCTACCTCCTAGACAATTTTTCTTGCATATGTTATGTTCAAGTTTTTGAAGAAAACCAGCACAAACACTTTCTGCTCTATTTTTGAAAATGATCATTAGATGATATTTTTCCTCCTTCTTCACTCCCATTGGATTCCCTAGCTGCCTAGTCACCTAGGCCCCACCCCATTGACTTCCTGGACGAAATTGCAATGCCCATACCCATCCACCTCATCCCCACATGGCTTAAACCCTAAGCAATGGCATGGGCTGACATGCCACAGCCCTCCCCATCCCTTGCTGCCTCCATGGACCCCACCTTCTAGAAGTTTTGACTTCCACGAGCTCAAAGAGCCAGTACCCCTCGCCCTGGACCCTCTCCTTCCCCCTCGATTCCATATCAAACACCTACGGGTGCGGTGAGAGAACGCCCAGAACTCCACCTCCCTAGACGTCCTCTGCCCGAGTCCTTGTGGACTTGGCATCTCCTCTCCACGACAAGCCTCCCTGGTAAGGTCTCCCTCAAGGAGATCCTCCCTGGCCTGCTCGCCCACGCTGCGGTGACCGCCGTGGACGCCGCATGGACAAGCTCTGCGGCTGGGCCGTCCCGAGCCTTCCCCTTCCTTGACAACCTGCCAACCCACCTACCCTACCCCTAATCGAGCCCCTACATCGAAAACCCCCTCCATTCTTCATCCCATCGCCGGAAATCGAGTCGGCAAACCGCCGGCCACCTCACCGGCAAGCGGGAGGTATGGTGGCCCTCCGCTCTCTACGGTTGTTCTCCTAGCCTCCCCTCTCGTCTCTCGCACTCATGCCCCCCTTATATGCCTCTTACGTCCTTCGCAGGAACACCGGCGACCGCGGCCACGCTCCTCCACCGCGGGTCCCCGATGACCATCCCGCTCCGCCCTATTTCACCGTGAACCAGTGGGGGCACCGGCTCCGCCTCGTCTCCGTGGACCGCCTGGTGCTCCTCTCGCTTCCAGGCAACCACGGGAGGCACCGACGGCGATCCCTAGCTCCCCCCACGGCGGCAAGGGCGGACTCCGCCGCGTTTCCGCGTCGCCAACGGTGCGCGTCTACGTGGACGTCTCGTGGCCCTCAGATCCGCATTCGGCGGATCGGTTTGAACCCCAGCCCCGTCTAATCTCGGCCGTGGATCGTGAATCGGAGGGCAGCGTACCGATTCGCCGTGCGTGCTCGTCCGAGCGGGCCGGCCTCGCCCCGCGCGGCCCATCTCCCTCCGGGATCCAGCCCGTTGACCCCGCGCAGGTTGATTCTTTATTCTTTTTCTGCAGATCTATTTCAGCATGTTGCTTTAATTCGAAATGAAAATGCAAATGAGTAAAATTTGCCAAACCAAAAATCACAGATCCAGATCTACTAATTCTTAACCACACCCAACTTACAGAAATGCATTTTGTGCTATATTTTAAGAGAACTAATAAAAATGGCAGAAGCACTCTGTTTTACCATTTTAATCATAACTTGAGATTTAAGTGGCGAAATGTTGCAAACCAAACTGTTTTGAGTATCCCTTGGATAGATCTATCAGTGAGACTTGACCTTGCATGAAGGTGAGCTACCATTTGGAAATGCCATCCAATTTGGTGAAATACCAGTAGCCTTTTCTAAGATTTGTAGAGAGAGTTTAAAAGTGATTTTTGATGTGAATCCAATTGGATGAGCTTGTGTGTGATTATATCTATGTAATACTGGTTGGCATAATTTTTAGAGCTCTGTATTATTTTTGGTGTGCATTTCTAGAAACACAGTTTTCTGTTTATTTTAAATCTTGTGTGTTTGATTTTAAAATAAATGATTGTTTGTTAGAAACTTGTTTCCAAGCATGAGTGGATGTGTTGGTCACTGTTATTAAGTGTTTTCTTTCATTACTAGTATGTTAGGAAGTTTGTGCGTGATTGGAAAAAACAAATAGAAATAGAATTAGTTTCTTATTGCTTTCTAGTATTTTTATGGACTAGATATTGTGAGCTAATTTTGCTATGATTATATACCTATATTTTTGGGATGGTTATGTGAGTCCAGTACCATTTTGGTACTGATGTGGTGATGGTATCACCTCTGTTAGCTTGCACATTATTTCATAGGAGAGCATGTGTAGCATTGATTGTTTTGTTTAACTATATTGTTTTCACTAGTATGAGTAGTTATTTTCATAGCATTATTTGTAAGTATATTTTATTACTATCATAGGTAAGGTATATGTACTGTTAGTAGGTGTTTTTATTCATGTATTATGGTCTAGGAAAAATTCATGCTCATAGTATTGATTTCTCCTCTAGTGTTGCATTAGTGTCCCACTAGATGTTGAGTTTGCTCCTTTATTATTGTCCTTTTATTTTTAGGAGTGTATGATGTTTCCTAGCATGTTTAGAATGTTTTCCTTTCTGTTATTATGGAATATATATTGTAGTTGTGTGCCTTGATGGGTTGTGGAATGCAATTATTCCTTAGGGCATGCTTGTGTAAATTTTCCATACTAGTATGCTAATGGTTGACTCCTGTCATTATGATATTTTGCTAAGAGTAATGTACCTTGTTTTTATTCTGTTTTGGAGTGTGTTTTATTGACTTGTTACAATTTATTGAGCCACTGGTTTGTTTGGTTACTTTCATATGTGAGTGATTCCTTAGCTTTGGTGTAGACTTTGCTTATTAAATAACTAGATAATTCATCTGTGTTTTGTTTGTTTTGCTGTTTGGAAATTGTATGGTTGTTTACCTTAGCATAAGATTGGTGCTAGTGTTATCATTATATTTAGTAGTACCTTGTTGTATATGCTTAAGGCTAGTGGTAAACTTGTTTGGATTGATTGCTTGTGTTGTTGTTAATACCCACTGCCATGGGTGTTGCTTTGATGGTTGATATTACATTGTTTGTTTATGAACACCTTAGTAGCCTCACCCTTGTTACCACAAGATATATTTTTAGCTTCCTTAATATCTTGGTATGATAGTGGTACACCCACTCAACCTCTGATATTGGGGTGTGGAATAAGGTTTTTCAACCAAATGTTTCCTGACGATGGTCTTGTACTCTGAGAGTTTGTGAGAGGGTTCTCTCGATAACTTTTTGAGTGATTGCATTAGTACGTGTTACCTTGTTGTAGGTGTTGTTTTGATTACTTTATTGTCCTTCTGGATCTGAGTGTGTGTCCTTTATTATTTTTACGGCGTTAGAAAAACGAGGAAGAAGAAGATGGAGTCGTAGAGCTGTGTGTCAAATCAAGCTACTTCAAGGCCAGGGACATGAAGAGATTTAAGGCAAGCCATCCTTATGCTTGCTGATATTACACTTATCATTATCTATCATGCATGTTTTACTTCTGAAAGTTTTACAAAACTTTGATTTCCAAAAACTATTTTTGAAGTGAGTGTCACTTCTATTATATATATATATATATAATATTACTATGCCATTAGTTAATACTTGGTGTTACCAAGCCCATAATCCACCATATGGTATTTATTACCATCACATATATTAGTCCCTAAATGGACACCTTAAAATTGTGTTTTTACAAAACAAAGGCTTTATGGAAAACCCGGAGAAAAGGCGGATCCTTATTCTCCGGAGGAATGTGGAAGTGGTCATTTTTGGGAAAAACGTGTTTTCAAAAATAACACATAACCTAGTCTTCGCCGGACAACCTTTACCGTACTGCCACTCGACCCCTATATGGGTATGGGGCTATCTAGATGCTTGAACTTGTTAGTGTATGTTTTATTCCAAGGTTCTATAGAGAAGCTGATTCTCTGAACCGAAGTGTCGCCAGGAGGGAGTAACGGACATACAAATTGAGGGATTAAGTTACCCCCCGGAAGCGACAGCTGGGCCTCCCGATTAGGCAGGGTGGGACCTGATGCCGGGGAGAACAACCCATCTGAAGGAATAAGCATATACTAGCTTGTGTCAGAGTGGACAGTTAGGATCAAATTCTCTGGTGCTTGCATATCGCTGTGACGATCCATGGGTGGTCCATGGCAGAGTTTTGGATCTACTGTATGTGTACACCTCTGAGAGTACAACTTTTTCGAAGAAGCCGCGTTCTCGGATATGGACAGTTGAATGGCCATGTAGCTAGCATTGTTTCAAGGTTTTCAAAAAGGTGTTGAACTTGGGAAGTTCGGAAAGGAAGGAAATTTTGTACCATGGAGATACCAATGATGGAAAGCCAGAAGTTGTTTCATAAAACTAAAAGTTTTGCAAACAAAAAACTTTTCTACTCTAGCAAGAATTCTGGAAACTGATTCAAGAAGTTTTCCAAAGAGAAAATATTCTTTTAATAAAGATTTACAAAACCTCTTGTACATGTGATATCTACAAGATAAATAAAACTATATTATTTTCTTCTGAAGTATCTTCTTCAACAGAGATACAGATTAATTTGACTGCAACTGTGGTGTCATCCTATATGAACACCATTGATAGTGAACCCTATTTATAGCCTACCTATTCCACCATATAATCATACTTGCATATTTGGTAAGTTATATGATGGATGTCTTGCTGAGTACATTCAAACGTACTCATTTGGTTTCGCCCCTGGTATCTACTTGCCAGACATCGAGAAGGAATCTCAGGAGGAGATCAACGAGGAGAAGTACTGCGCTGATGACCTTGTGAACTAGGATCGTTTCCCAGTCAGCAGCCTGTAGGTTAAGGCGTGACTTGGGCTCTACCGCGTTTTGCGTGTGTTTAGTCTTCCGCTGTGTGTGTTGTGGGTTGCCCTGCGTGGCAGCTGTTTAGGCTTGGTCAAGTGACCATGTCCCTTTTGTAAGTGTTTATGCAACCGTGTAATGGATATTGTATCTGTGTACCAACTTGATATGTTGTTCACGACTGAATTTCCTGGGATCGTGAATGTATGCATATCGAAGGTGTCCTTGAACAGTGGTTCTGGGGCGGGCCTTACAGAGTTGGTATCAGAGCTATCTGACTTTAGGAGACCTTAGTTAGCATGGACGTCAGATAGGAAGCAACAATAATATTTTGGTAAAAACTATATTACTATCTAAAATGTTTTATCCAAAGAAATCCTAAGCATAGCTCCTACTCTCCCTTACTCCCAAATTATTGCCAAATTTACAAACCCGAGAGTCGGGAACCGGAGAAAATAGTACACATGTCCTTTTTCTCCTTTATTTTCCTGGCTCAAGACTTTTTGAAAACAAAATTTATAGCCTCTTTGGCAAACAAACTTTTCAAACAAAATTTATAACATCTGTTTTCAAACAAAAGTTATGGCCCAAAACTTTTTCAAATAACTTTTTGAAAACAAAATAGTACACACTTTGGTTTTCATGTAAAGGTTTTCCAAAAGGTTTTTCTTCTGACAACTTTCAAAAATTAATTGCTTGACGATTCCCAAGGAGACCTTAGTGAATTGCAACCTGAAGAAGCCAAAGTTTTTCCTTCTAGAGAACCTCATCACCCAGGTGATTTCGATGCAAAGAATGAAGATCTGCCACAACCTCTTACACTGAAGTGATCTTACCAATCAAGTCTCTCTCCAACCTGAACAAAGTGAAGAAAGTCCTCGAGATCAAGAAGAGTGGAAAGAAACTTTCAAACAACCCTGGTTGACTCAGACCCATAGGATGCATAGGTTTTTGCTCAGTTATTTCACCTGAGCTACCCTTTTTCCTCCGCGTTTCTTTTTAGACGTCTGTTGGCATTTAAAGTACCTGTTTTGCTTATTTTTGAGTGCTGATTGTTAGGAATTGTGTGTGATGATTTTTCTTGCTCTGTTTTGGTGGAGTAGTTTTCCCATTCCCTGCTTACCAGTGTGAAAAACTTTCCTTTTTTTTAAAAAAAAACTTTTTACACCAGTGTTTCATCATCTTAACAAAACTAGTACAACCACATCGTTTTGTTGTCCAAAGCAAACCTAGGATGTTTTGAGCTACCTCTAATCAACCTTCCCAAAAGGGAAAAATCCTCTAAAAATACTACTGGAAGTAAAACCCTTCCATGCCTGCCCTGGTGTGATTACACTCTGCACATTGCTTTGCCACAAAACCCCACAAGCAGAAGAATGATCTTGAAGAACTACAAATCTCTCAGGAACTTCAAAGGGATACATTGTTCAGGAAATAACATTACACCGAACAGATAAAAGTTTCAGAAAAATAAGATACAAGTCTGTTTTCCAACACAGACCACTACACCTACTCTGGTGGAGACCCTAACATTGCCTAGCTCTCACTAGTGGAGCCTAGTCTGAAGGTGAGCTAACCTCACCTGATGCAGAATCCCGAGTCAGTCGGCGACGAAGCCCCTCCAGTCT